>JANHFT010009724.1:239955-255660 GCA_032467955.1 Pseudoxenodon macrops
TGGAACCTACAATAACGGAGCTACTTTCCCCAACCGGGCGCCCCCCCCCCTCTCTCTTGCTTTGCAATTCCCAACTCGGCTGGAAGAAAACACAGCGGCGGTCCAGGCGAGTTTTCGGGCCCCCGCAAGGCCAGGCAAGGCGGGAGGGAGCCAAATCCGGCCTGTCCGCCTTAGAGCCCCTCCCGGGACAAGCTCATTCCCCTTTCTCAGCCGTTGCTGGGCTGCAAGAGACAGTCCGAGTCCCGACGGCTCCTGTTTGGTTGCGTCCCCGTCCCCCCCTTGCGCTCACCCGCGTCCTCTTCTTCCTCCGGGGCTCTTCCGAAAACGCCGCTTCCCGCCAAAGCGCGTCGGAAGCCGGGCGCCCAACAAGAAGCGAGGAGAGGCGGGGAGGATTCCGGAGACGGCTCCGCCTTTTGGGCCGGACTCAGCCTCCTGGCTCCAGCCGGCGAAGGTGGGCGGGCGGGCGCGAAGGGGCTGCCTTTGGTTTCGTCTGTGACTTGCTGCAGAAGAAGAAGAGTTCCACTAGCCTCCAAGAAACGGTGGAATTGAATCATTAAAGGATGCAAAAAGAAGGAAATGTGAATGGCAAAAAAAATTTTTTTTTAATATTTTATTTTAAATAATGACCTTGGATGGTTAATCAGTGGAACAACTTGACTCCAGAAGTTGTGAATGCTCCAACACTGGAAGTTTTTAAAGAAGATGTTGGATAACCTTTTGTCTGAAGTGGTGAAGGGTTTCCTGCCTGAGCAGGGGGTCAGACTAGAAGACCTCCGAGGTCCCTTCCAACTCTGTTATTCTATATTCTACAGTGACTGCCGTAGCAAGTTGTCCCATTCCCTGCGGCTGCTCTCGGCCTCGGAAGCCAGGGATACCCGGGGAGCTTGCCTCCTGCAGGCCCCCGAGCTTGTAAACTAGGGGTATCCAAGCTTTGCAACGTTTTAAGACTTGTGGACTGCAACTCCCAGAATTCCCCAGCCATCAAAGTTGCCTGGAGAATTCTGGGAATTGAAGTCAATACAATGCAGGTAGTCTTCGGTTTACAACAGTTTGTTTGGTGACTGTTCGGCGTTACAGCGGCACTGAATAAATGTGAGTTCTGACCGTTTTTCAGGACCTCTGCAGCAGCAGCCCCGTGATTATAAGATCGAAATTCAGATGCTTGTCAGCTGGTTTCATATTTATGACTGCCTGCTGTGTCCCATCCCCTTTTGCAGCCTTCCGACATGCAAAGTTAATGGGGAAGCCACATTTACTTAGCAACCTGGTTAGGAACTTATCAACTGCAGTGCTTAACAACGGTGGCAAGAAAGATTAGTAAAATGGGGCAAAACTCACTTAACAAAGGTCTCACTTAACAATGGGAATTTTGGGCTCGATTGTGGTCCTAAAGTCGAGGACTCCCTGTGTAAGGTTGAGAAATACTGCTCTGGAGTGTACAGTAATTCGTATGGCCTCAGCCGTTCAAGTGGTCGCTTATAGGAAAGGCGGTTCTAGACTCCCAAACTGCAACTAAGTGCTGGTTCTTGGTCCAAAAGATAAGCAGGAAATAAATATTTTATTAAAATATCTGGGAGGTGAAGTCCACAAGTCTTAAAGTTGCCAAGTTTGGACACATGTTTTTTAAGCCTTCCAGAGACATTCTCTCTTTGGGAGGAGGTGGAAAATTCCCTGTGCTAATCTGAGCACCTTGGAGCAAGAGTGACTTCCCAGGCAATGTGCACCATCTAAGTCCCCAAATCTCAAGATTGCTGTTTGTTAGGTTTTGGGGTGCCCCAAGACATCAGATCAGGTGGCCGAGGACAACATGTTTGGTTTTAAGGTTCCTGGAATAAATGTTCCCCTTTTGGTTCTAGTTTAATTTCTTTAAAAAGTTGGGGGTAAGGGATCCCCCCCCCCATGCTTTTGTCATATTTCCCATTATCTGGATTGGAAACTCCTGAACAGGACAGGTAAGAAAGCAGGTAAAGCAGGCAGAGGTGATCATTCCAAGAGATGTGTTTCGCTTGCCCCAAAGATACAAAGCCTGGTGAAAATTGTCCCGAACTGTAAGGAATATTTTATGTGCAAAACCAAGGTGTGTGTGTAGCTTGGGCTTGTCAGTACAAGTGCTTAAGAAATTATTTTCACAAGCAATCAGGAAACATTTCTGGAGGCTTATATAAACTGCTCAGATCTCCATTATTAGTGTTTTGTTTAAAGGCAGCCTACAGCTGGGACAGGAAAGTGGCAGAGTTCATAAAATAATACAAAATGCCACTCCTTGCCAATAACTTGCATTTCCTTTATGGCAGCAGCCTCCGGGCAATACCAAATACAATCTCAACCAGGAATTTTAATTCCTGCAGCCTAAGCCCATATTTCATTCTAAGGTTCCAAGATTTATCCAATGCAATATATACTGCAGCAGCAATTTTTCAGGTTTTCCACCAATTTTATTTTTATCAAAAGTAAAACAGGAGGAGCATCCTTCTTTAAAACGCACCTAAAATTTCTGAAAAAAAACTAGTTTTCATAATTTACCCAGAGTGTTAGCAGTGAGGTCTCCTATATATTTTTTTCAGGAATATCTTGAATCATACTGTACAAAACTGAATGGTCAGTTATGGACCAAACCGGTCCATTTATATCACTGGAGTATGGCCAAAAAATATACTTTAGAACAACAAGTTGGGAGAACGAATTCAATTGTTGGCTCCCCCTTCAGTTATAAATTGTATTCAGTTATTTGTTATTTATTAAATTATTTATAAAATGTATAAACTGTCCATCTTAACCTTAAGGTCACTCTGAGCAGCTATAAATTTTATTTAAATCAGCTCTCAAATTTGGACCACCTAGATCAGGGGTGCCTGGACCAGAACAGGTCTGCAGTGTGCCAGGAACCGGCCCGCCCAAACAAGTGAAGTCCCATCCGCCGGATGCAGGCAGCACACAAAACCACACCCCCTCAGGTCCGCGGAAAAACCTTTCCCATGGAACTGGTCCCTGGTACCCAAAAGGTTGGGGGCCGCTGATCTAGATCTATTGAGCAGAAATTCTTTCTAGCTCCAGTTTAGGGAGCAATTGAATAAGAAAAACCGATTTCAACTACCACTGTGACTTATCAAGAGACAAGGTAGAAAGAAATGAACAGGAATCCACATTTTCCACACCCTTTTAATATCCTTTCGTAAAGCTACTCCTTCTGATTTGGTAGCGGGTTTGTATTTATAAAAATCATAATACAGATTCATTACATGAAGATGGGATTCCTTGGGCAATTAAGTCCCAATTCCATGCTGACAAAGAGTATAAAAACCATCTGTTTCACAAAGGCTCGATCAGTGCTTAATATGGTACATCTGAAGGCCGGTTACGTTCTTGACAATCCACGATTATCCAGGTCTTTTACCTATTAAAACAAAATTGTAATTTTTAGGGTGGGTTTTTTTGAATAATCATTTTTGTTTCTTTCAGTTTTATAAGTAGAACCTTCCTTGCCAGCTTCCCACAAGCAACGTCAACGGGGGAAAGTTTCGTTTCATGACGATTCATTTAACGACACCAATTTGCTTAACAACTGTGGCAACAACAACAAAAGGTTGCAGAATCAGCATGATTCACTTAACGAGCTTGCTTCGCAGTGGAAATTCTGGCCTTAATTGTGGTCAGTAGTTGAGGACTCATCAAGTTGTACACATCCACTCCCAATTATGATCAATTCCCCACCCCCTCCCAAAAGTATATGATTGCATATGGTCGGCTTACTTTATATATTCGAACTAGCCAGTGTTCTGTGGTGTAAGCTTCTTCCAAAACATCAAGCTCAAAATCTTTGTTGCCAATTTCAGCGTTTCTCACTCGGTCGTAACCTGGTGGGCGTTCTAAACACAAAGGAAAGCAAACCATGGCTGAAAAAAACATCCTTGTTGACCTACCATTCCTCAGCCTATGAATTCCAGTTATCCCACCTTAAGAAAAACACATTTAAGCTCTTTTAAAACTCTAGGTACCTTTTTTAAAAAGTGATATTTAATCAATTATGCCTGTGTCTTGTTCCATGTCAAGCTCAAAGGGAGAACAGGAGCAGAGGATTGCACAATACAGCCTCCTCGTGATATAAATTCCAAGTTCTCATAAAGCAAATAATATGAAATACTATTGGAAGAAATCATAGCTGCAGCGGAAGTAAAAATGGAATACAAATTCATGGTCCAAGTTCAAAATACTTCCCAAATACTCAAAACAGCACTTTTAGTGCTCAAGAGGAATGCAGGGGAATTCACTGGGAGAAAGCAATTATGTTTGGAAGAGTTAGTGGTAAAAGGAAACCAGGCCGCCAAACAGCAAAAGTGGCTGGACACCATCAAGGTAGACACCAGCAAGAGCATAGAACAACTCAAAGAAGTAGCACAAGATCAGAAGGTGTAGAGCAGGGGTGGCAAACTCAAGGCCCAGAGGCCAGATCCGACCCACAGGGGTGCTTAGATTTGGCCTGCGGGGCCTCCCTGGAAACAGCAAAGGACTGGCTCATGGTGCCTCTGTCAACAGAAACAGACCACAGGAAGGCCGCATGATGGAGTTCGCAAGGACCGTGGGTGACCCTCCGGTACTCTGTTTTCACTGGCAGAGGGTTGCAGGAGGCTGTTGCAGCCAAAAATGGAGCTCGCGAGACCGTTTTCCCTGGTAGAGCGCTTGGGCCACCACAGGAACTCCTGACATGAGTGACATTGAGCTGAACACACACACACGCTCTACCCCCCCCCCCCATAGGCCAAACACAACCCTGATGCAACCCTCAATGAAACTTAGTTTGACACCCTAATGTAGAGACACCTGGCCCAAAGAATCACCAAGAGTTGGACACGACTGAATAGATAACATTTTCATCAGTGATCAAGGTAAAATGAGATAAAATATGTTATGCTCCCAGAGATTACTACTATCTGCCCCATGCTGGAGAATTAAAAAAAAAACTAATTTTCTAGAGAACAAAATAGAACAAGACACGGAAAGTGCAGAGAACAGCATATAGAAAAAAGGAATGTCCCAAAAATTAACTCCTCAATAATACTGCAAAATATAGACAACATCACTCACTTGCTTCTGTGTAGACCTGTCCAAAACGGTAGTAGCACATCTTATACATAAGACAGTTAAGCAGCACCGGGGAGCCCTCTCGGTCTACCCGGAACTCTCCGGTGGGTGTGTAGTAATCATGTTCCTTTATGTGCTTGCCGGTATCTGTGCTCCCTCCAATTCTCACCATCCACAAGAATTTGTTGATGTCTATGGAACAAAAAGTAATGCAATTGATGAACCTGTTCCAATTCATCAGGGATGCAGGAGGCTTTACCCTCCCTAGTATCAGAAATCTCAAAAATTACTCTCTATTTCTAAATTAACATTACACCAGCAGGGGGGGAAAATCTCTCTCTGGATCAATGTTTGTCAATCTCAGCATGTTTTAAGATGTGTGGACTTCAACTCCCAGAATTCCCCCAACCAGCCATGGGATGGTTGAGAAGTTGAAAAATATTGCTCTGGATTCACAAGGCCATCTGGTTTGGATTTTTTAACTACAGAAAACATGAAGAATATAAGAAGCAATTTATCAGCAGCTGTAGTGAGGTGGATTTATGTAGGGCTGTGCAAAATCCAATGCCTCAGGAACCCTGAAAGGTTCTTTCAAGGGAAATAATAAAAACATAGCCTTACCATCTGAGGAATATCCAGTGAGGCCTCCAAATATCACTAGCACGTAACTGACATCCAGTTCCCTCATGATCTCATAAGCCCGCTCTTCAGTGGATGCCATGGCCTGGAAACACACATCAGTTCATAAATTCAACCTTCATCAATTTGATGAGGTATAAAAATATACTGTTATTATTTTATGCAATCTATCCACCACCACCGCAGTCATAATGCGTGTTAGCGATTCACAGGTGAAATAGGAATGAATAAGGATCCAACACCTGCATTCAGAATTCCTTGAAGGTACAAAGGTAATTACAGTTAAAAAAAGAAACTATGCCTTCACTATTCAGAATGCAATAAAAATTATGGAAATAATTCATAAGGATTCAGCACCTACCTGTCCAACTCGGGAAATATGTGTGTTATTCCAAGTATTATTATCCACGAGGATGGTTCGATTTGCCATAGCTGTTATCTGATAACCATAATCCCACCACGACATCACTTTTGCATCCTGAGCTCAAACAAAAAGACAATCCGTAATATTTCATTGAATATACAAATAACAGAATAAATGTTTATGAGCTATGTAGTGAAAAAAATCTGGTTCCAAAACAAGTATTTTGTATACTGGTTTATATCCAAAGTTTTTCAATTGCTAGCTCTCTAATTGTTAATTAAGACAATTAAATGGTTTTGCCCACAGGCAGTGAAAAGATAAAAGCAAAACAATGAGCAGAGAATGTATTTGTCCTGCAGCTGTCTTGGAAATCTTCGTGATACGTAAATGCTTTAAATATTAGCTTGACATACTGACTTTAGACAAAATTTTGGTGGCTAAGAAACATAGACCTTTTTTTTTAAGCAATAAGGGAATCTAAAGCCTGTTCTAAGTTTTCTTATCAGTGTGCTTGCACAGAGACCGATTGTGCAGGTATTATTACCTCAGGTGTATTGTGACGAAGCCAATAATACGCTTCTCTGAAGTCATCGAAAATAATCCTGCTCCCGTCACCACCACGAGCAGACAGAACTATTGAGGGAGAAGAGTAGGCTTCACTGGTTACCCAAGTCGAATGAAAGGTGTAAGTGATCAAGAAGAAAGCCATGACAAGGATCATTCCACTGGCAACCTAAGAAGCAACCGGAATCATTAAAACATGCCTAAGCTATTTTGATGAAGAAGAAGAAGAAAAAACCCACACCATTTTATTAAAGGAATCTTTTAATAGGCATTCAGAAGCATCTATTCTCTGGCAGATAATCTAGAGACAGTTCCAATGGTATCTCTAAAGTAAAACGTTCTACAGCCCAATGCTGTAGGTTGCATTTTTAATATGTGGCAGAAAACTGTGATGCATTTAATTATGCTTGCTTAGATCACCACTCACTTCATTTTTGATGGGGTAAGTGGAATCCTGTTGCTTTTTAGTTTTCTTATCGGGTCGGCTGATGTCTAGATTTTTCATGTAGGTCGACAACACTTGAGAAACTCCAATGCCAGACAGAATACACATAACTGGGGCTAGTACCAGCATGAGACGAACCTATTAAAACACCAAAATTAGTTAAGCACATTCAGCCATATGTATATACATCACTTTCTGGGAGGTGAAATTGCAAAGGGGATCAGACATGATGCCTGTTGTCTATATTTATTCCCCTCCAGACAAAAAAAAACCACTCTCTAACTTGGCCAGTGAGTCTTGTCTAATGTACCTATTAGGAGTAAAATAAGACAATCTCTTTTATTCATACTAATACATTCTCCCAAAAGCACAAATCCAATGGTAAGTCAATATTCGGGACTCACCATCACAGCAGAGAAATACATGCTTGTGACACCATACATGATGATGAAAATTCGGGCATCAGAGAGATGGCTGAAACAGTAATACAGGCCAACTGTAAGATAGAAAGAAAACAGGTCAACTGTCAAGAAAACACAGAATATGATATGGAAAAAAATTATCAAGCAAAGTTTCAGATTGAATTAGACATTTGAATAAAGGTCTTAATTTATTCAAATTGTTCTATTTTACTAATAAATTAGAAGTTTGAACAGAAACTTTGAAGGCACCAAATAAGATATTCTGATCAACATTTTTCCCAATATTTGCGTGAGACACTTCCCCAAGATTTTCCTTTAATTCTCTATTTTTCCAAGTAAGAATCTGGTTCTTTTTTTTTTAAGCCACCAAACATATGACACAAGTTAAAAGAGGAATACATAATATTATTGTCACACATCTGTACACTATACAAACCTGGAAACATGAAAACAAGAAGCTGAAGATCAAAATAGTAGGATGACCATGTGGTGGGTTGATGCTCAGAAACTGAAGCAATGATTGGAATATTATTCTTTGCATAAGAAGGATCAAGCAAAGAATAGAAACGTCCAGTCCATGGAGAAATTTTTCCTGACAAAATTGAGAAATAACCAGGCTAAATAAAAATATTTATGCAGTGGTGTTATAATATCTTCAAGCAATAATATCTCAATATGCCTGCATAATGCCTGAATTACACACCCAGGAACACACACACATTCTATAACAAAGGTAGATATTCGATTTTGCTAAAATAGAATCAAAATATTTTTCTCAGTCATGCCCAGAAAATTTATGCAGGATTATTGCTTCTTCTTTCTCAGGCGTATGAACTATTTTGACCAAATATAAAACTCTGCTCCTGCAAACCTGATTGTACTTATTTATCCAGAACTCTTCAAAACTTCAATCACATGACTAATTAAGTCTGAATATTCATTTGGTTTTAAACAGCATCAAAAAGCTGGAGACTTTTAATCTATTTCCACAACATAAATTGCTTTCAAATAAGTAAACGTAAACATTCTTCTCAGGAAGTTGCAATGTGCCAAGAAGCATGCTGACACAGTGAAATTATCTCATGTGTTGAAAGATTATAGAGCCTCAAAAGAAAAAAGAAAAAAAAAGAATGTCCAATCCAAAGCAGAGAAACTCTCCACTAAAATAGTATTTTTCTGTTGAATTTCTATTGAATTATTGTTCCAGTGAAACTGTACAGAAATACATCGGTATGCATTGTTAAGACCTGCAGCATCTCCTTACCTGTTAACATCAAAACCGCTCCTATGGACAGAAGGACAAACCCAACCAAGGAGATGACGCTTCTGAAGAGAATCTCAAATTGCTGAGGATTCAGTTTGCTGCGCAGATAATCCACGAAGGCATGAATCTGGCAGAGACCAAATACCCCCAAGGCAGCCATGTGCTCAGATGAAAGAACAGGCTACAGGAAGGAAAGAATAAGCTCGATTAAACTTACTTATGACAACTAAATGCTTTTCTTCGGCCAGCAGTCTAACTAAATTAGCTATTTGGCTCAACTACTGTCACTGTCACGACAGCCAAATCAATAGACAATTAGTTCAAGAGCAAAAAAAAAAGAAAAAAGCTTTACACCGCCCCTTTTCCTCAACCTTTTAGATTTCTTACCTGGAAACCGACAAAAGAGATCTGCATTGAGAGGATAGTTCCTAAGCAGTATACTGTACAATAAGCCACATAGATCCGGTGGGAGAACCGTCCAGTCAACATCAGCACCAGGACATGAAGTGGAATTAGGTTGATCAAAAACACGTAGCCACCCCAAGAAGAAACCTGAGGAAAAAACAAAAACAAATGAAACACAGAAATTATACATTTCTAAATGCCACAAGTGTCACATGGCTTAGGACGCGGTTTTACAGTATGTGTGAAACAAAAGCTTTTCTTCCTTCAAAAATCTTATTGTTCTTAACAAATAAGATTGAGAGTTCCTTAACATGCTCATCTTTGTAACACAAGCAAGAGCAGCTGTTGGTCTATGGGGGCTAATATAATGGTTTAAGTCATGCTAGGAATAGAAAGGCATTGTCCTCTTTTTGCCTTCATTCTTGAGGGTCAGTGACTGACTCCAGACCAGAGACAAATTATCAGCACTATCTAACATGATTTTAGTGAAAATAAGCATTGGGGAAAGAAAGAGACGCATTCTCTCCCTTGGGCCCCAAGAGATAAGGTGTGATTTAAATTTAACAAATAACTAAGCCGCGAAAGAAAGGGAACAATCTGGTCTTTATTTAGCAATTTATACAAATATAAAAATAGCTTGGCTTTGACAAGTAACACAGATGGAGGCTAAGAGACACAATGCTGTTGTCTGAAGTAAGGGAACAGTGGCACCAATTTCCCCTTTCCTTCTCCAAGGAGAAGCATCAAGAATGATGCTACGTAGTCCTTAATACAAAAGTCGGTGGCTTCAGAAATTTACAACGTTACAACAATGCTTACAAAATGTACAAAATATAAAGAAGTTGGGAAATGATTCCAGGCAGAATTTTGTCTGTTTCGGTGGGATGACTCAAGTTATCCAGTGAAAAATGACCACTCACCATGTAGAAATAGGCAAGCGCGCAAATGGCCGCCCAGTAGATTGAACCAGTCTTCACAGCTTTGATCCACATATAGTAAGTCAGAAGCATACAGAATATAGCGATACCTGGAAATAAACCAGATCTAAGTCAAGCGTCAGGCTTTGCATCCAAAGGTACAGAAGGATAAACCTGCATTACCACATCATAGAGTAAAAGATATTACAAAGCGGTGTTTTCCAAATTTCTGGCAAATTTAAGATGTGTGAACTCCCAGAATTCTCCCACTAGCATATTTAAACACATAATTTAAAGTTACTAGTTGCCTGAGTTGGTAAACACTGTTGCATAAACTGTTGAGTTGTCAAAAAGAAATTTGTTAACATTAATTCCATAATTTTAAAAACATCATGAAATTTTATGAAGGCCACTATTGGTATCAATAGAGAGCTAATCTTATCATGCATTTTTAAAGGGGTCTTACACTTTTGCACTATTTATTTATAATACATTTTTAATAAAGCTCCGAGAAGCAGCTTTCATGTGAAAAACACTTAGCAGTGAAACCACAGTGAAATAGGACTTGAACTAAAGTCATTTTACTGCCAATAAAATAATTAAATCCAAAGCTTCTTTATTTCATACCAGGAACAAATGTTTTATATCTGACTGAGCATCAGATGGTTCCAATTTTAATTTTATTAATCTGATTTGAGAGATGAATGAGGATCATTAAATCAATACACATTAGCCTGCAGATGATTATTAACAAAGAGATCAAGACTGAACTAACCGGTTTTTTCAATCCTTGTCAGAGATATTGGCATTTTTCCCCATAGTGCCATACAACAGAATATTCTATATGTAAAATATATTTAGTTGCTTATGTTGCTTGCGGGGCTGAAGATCCTTCCTTCCTTCCCTAAATTTATTCCAGGATGAAATTATTAAAGACATTTAAAAAAACTGACCTCACCTTCATTATCATAAGAGCCCGCAACAGAACGGGAGATGTAACCAGGCACCACAGCAATCATTGCTGCTGCCAAAAGACCAGCTCCTGCATCCTAGGCAGAAAAAAGTAAAAGAAAGTAATTAACGCTGACATTATTTCCAAGATACGTAAAAAGTGTAGGGAGGGAGACTCCATGTATTTCTCAGACATGACTACTTTTCTTGCATTTGTTATTATTTTGTCAAAAGGGTACAAATAAAGAAGTGATGAATAAAGGCGGTTACAAAGGTTTAATCTCTTCTGTTAACTGACATCTAAGTAAATGTCTACTTTGTAACCAGCAAAAATCTTCCCATTGAAGCACCTCAAATATATTTTATTCCAGTATTCAACATGTGACCTTCCATCTTAAGTCAACATGCATGAATGTTAAAACAACATGAATGAATGCATCTAAAAGCTTAGACAGTCTTTCAGTGCAACATACCTAGGAATATTGAGTTTATTACATTTTTAATCCCACTTTCCAAGGCAGAGAAGATAAATACTCCTCCCTCCTTCTATTTTTGCACAGCAACCCTGTGCTGAGAAATGACTGGCGCAAAGACACGTAGCTGGCTTTCATACCTAAAATGGGACTAGAACTCACCATGTCCTGGTTTCTAGCCAATATCTTAACCACTATACCAGGGGTCCCCAAACTTGGCAAATTTTAAGACTTGTGAACTTCAACTCCCAGAATTCTTAAATCTTAAATTTGCCAAGTTTGAAGACCTCTACACTATACCATAGTATTACACTTGTCTTTACTGCTTCCCAATATGCTAACATTACACCAACACAGATTTCCACGAATACAATCAGACTATTCTTGCTTAAATTGGCCAATCAATGGCTGAAATGAGAAAAGAAACTTTAGAAATAAACTTGCCAGTCTCAACAATGCAGCAATGCACAGAAAGTACAGCTACCCTTCCCAGAAACCGGCTCTATCTTTGTGATTACCTTAAGTTCTTTGGTGAGGTGGTATGTTACTATGGTGGTGAAGGAAGAAAAGAGGGGGGCCAGAAACACGCACACATTTCGGATGTCAATTGTGATGTGGAAGAAGTGCAGAACGTGATAGATGGCAGCCGATGTGATCATTAAACCTGAAATAAAGTGAAGCAGGAATGTCATTTGCAAATAATTATTGGCCTGCTGGATGGTTATGGTTTGACAGACTTAAAGCAAAATCTGGACTGCAGAGAACTAACTAGCTCTCAAAATCACTGGCTGACAATAGGCTCTCTTACAGATCAGTAAGCATGCTTTCCCCTATCAAATGAAGCCAATATCACACTGGATTAATTATGTTTGGCTGCATTGCCTGAAGGATGAGTGACATTTGCTTAACCTATTTCGGGGGAATCTGTTGCATCTCTGGTTCACAGAATATCAGAAAAGAACTATTCTGATGCCATTACAATACGTTGTGCACTGGTCTTTGAGAAATGCTTGGCTCTTACCTGGGTAGATGGTTCCACCTATGATCCTCCCCAGAGGATACCATGCTCTATCATCAAACCAGTTGTGAAATTTATAAAAACCCTCTTCTGCCAAGAAGCGAGTGGTGCGGTAGTTAAAATACCTGTGGGAGTAACAGAAATCTCAGTCCTTTGCCAGCAAGATTTCATTGCTCATATTACAGTTCTTATATAGAAAAGCTCCCCATTCTAACATGCAAATTAACACCAACTTGACTAAAGCAGTTTTTCACTTGGAATCAAGATTCATATAGAATCCAAACAGAAATATCCCGAATGGATAAAGGATTAATCTTCCTTGTAGGCAACCAAGAAAACGTAGCCTTGCCTTACATTTCCAGACATTATTATGCGCTCTTTAGCTTACTGCAAAAACACAAATATTCCCCTTACACAAACTGCTCTTCATCATATTAGACAGTAAGCACCTAATACAACCCATAACCATTCAACTGTAGCCCATTATTCTGAGTCAATCTCACAGTTGTAAACATTGCTTTGGAACAGTGTTTCTAAACCTTGGCAACATGGCAAGATTTGTGGACTTCAATTCCCAGAATTCCCAAGGCTAACTGAGTAATTCTGGGATTGAACATCTTAAATTGCTAAGGCTGAGAAACAGTTTTAGAAGAAACAATTTTATTATATTTCATACTCAAGATTCCTAGTAAATCCAGGCAGAACTGGCTAATATTAATTTTATTGCAAAATTATCTGAATCTAATCCTAGTTCTTTGTCTTCCAGAAAAACACTCTTCCTGATATATTTTGAAGCCCTGTTGCTGAAGCAGAACAATCTGTTTTATTATTTGGAAGCCTAGTATTCTAATCTGCAGCAACAAAACATACACCTGAACTCACCAAGGCAAATTATCTCTCTAATCAAATCAGAGTCATGAGGAATACTTACGGGTCAAATTCATGAATGACACTCTCAAAACGTAACACAGAGAAAAGTCTAGTAGAAAAAGCTGCAACACAAAGAAAGAAATATGCAGAGGAGATTGATTATTTATTTATTTGTTTATTTATTTATCATCATGGTTGTCATGAAGTTTCAATTATCCTAATGTTAGTTATTTGTCAATTGGAAACATAGAGGCTAGAAATGTTGAAATATTCCAAGTCAACGTCGATTATATGACTAGGAGGACAACATTCCATTCAAAATGGAATTCATATTAAAAAACAACAACAGGTAACCGTTATAGCCATACATTACCCCCCTTGCCAGCTAGAGTTTTTAAAGCACAAACTTACAAAGAATAGCTGCCATTGACAGAATCAGGAGCTTGAGTAGGGTGTCCTGTTTTTCATATGACAAGCGGAGGAAACCTAACTTCGTCATTCTGGCAAAGGTAACCAAAGGCAACACTTAAATACCTGAAAGGAAAACAAAAATAAATTTTTTTAAGTACAAACACATTCTTCAAGTCATCTTTATTAACACACCATAAGCAAACACTGCATGGGGTGAGACAGCGGCACAGATTTCATTTTATCAGGATCAAGCAATTTTTCCTCAAAACAATGTACCATCCATCCATCTAAATGACTGTAATTCTATGTATACTTCCCCAGAGTTCAACAGGAAACACACACGAAATGTTCACTGTTTTGTTTAATCACAGCCAGGATAGTGGCTTAAGGACCTAAACAATCAATACCAACTAAAACAAAGAACAGCTACCTGAATAAGACTTTCTTTCTACGTTTTCATGTGTTCACAATAGATTGCACTGTTTAACCATTTATTAAAACTTAAAAAAGCAAAAGCTATGAAACACTACCCACCAATTGCCAAAAGCATTGAAAGCAAACATTTCACTATTACTTCAATTATCTTCTTTTCCATCCAGTAACCTATCAGGGAGCCCAATTAGCATAAACATTATCTTATGGGTGTGGGTTTCACACAAAAGTTCAGGTTTACAGAAGTTTGAAAAGGTTACGCTGACATGAGTTTATCTCATGCAACCTTTAAACGCTTATTAAAATAAATATTTGCTTGCCAGACAAGTGGGGGATCTACAGGAACATGTACTTCATGAAAATGAAATCAAGAAGAAAGTTAATTGCTTACAAAGCCAGTTTCACAGTTCATTTTTGCTAACAGCTGCTCCAGAAAAAAGAAATGTAATTTCTGCTTCAATTTCCTATCTGAAATCCACTTCTTTCAAATCAAGTTTCATTTGGGATTCAATAACAATCACAGATTTCCTTTTACCGTAAACTACTTAGCAATGAATGAGAATAAGGTTTCCAATAAAAAATCCAATAAAACTAGAATTAAAAGGGCTATTATTCAAGTGCTACAAATGCAATTACCCAATAAAAAATACCCCCAATAAAATCAGAAACAGGGCTAGGAATTATCAGTTAAGAGCAAATAGAAGGAGTAAAACATTATTAATGTCCCAAGTCAAGTCCACCAGGCATAGGTTATTATTAAGCACACAATTAAACTTTGGAGTTAGAATATGGCAGCATTCAAGACCACAAACATCCACAGCAAAGTGGTTCTAAATATATACTCCACTGTGCATTTTAAAACCCAACCGTCGGGGTCTATATAGAATCACTCCTATATAGAATAGTACTCTGAGATTTAAAATCAGTGGAAAGTTGTCAAACTGATATGAGCCAACTTAAGCAACTGTTGACAACTGACTTGAACAGGTTTCCTTTCCAATTCTCTGATTCAGTGCTGGAGAGTTGGGTAAGTTGGCTCATATTAGCTTGGCAACAAGTATAGGTGAAACCTCAGACTTACAGAAATGCGGATTTGCACTAAACATTAAGAATACAATGAAACAAAGGTTGGATCAGCTTCTGCCAAAATGCTTCAGGATTACATAATCTCCCAGATTCCTTCCACATTTTAATTTTTAATAATTATTGATCTAGGAACATGATTTCATGGATTTAAAGGACCTTTGTGCATGCAAATGTTGCATGAAGCAAGGACCTGGATGCATGCTCAGCTGTCTTGAAAAGTGGGAACTGTACCAATAGGATGCATAAAGAACTACTGAACAGAATCAAAAGCAACAAACAAAAAAATCAAACTTTCTTTTACAGTTAGTAAGATCAGTTATGTGCAATATCCGGAAACGGCTAGTCTGACTCTTCTTAGCATCTAG
>JANHFT010009730.1:7168-21193 GCA_032467955.1 Pseudoxenodon macrops
TTTCTTAATGAGTAATAAAGATTCTCTAATTGGATCCTGGTTTCCTATTATATTTCTTTAGTCTTTTTCTCACAGTTTTGATTCTATGCCTCGGTTTATACAACAAAGAATTGTATTAGCTTTTTTGGGTGCTGCTGATCGTCCACTAGAACTCTAAGGTCCCTTGTATTCCCTCAACTAAGTCATTTATGAAGATATTGAAGAGTAGTAGTCGTAAGATGGAACGTTGTGGTATCGCACTGCTTACTTCCCTCCATGTCAATATAGTACTATTAAGGACTACTTGTTGAGTACAGTTTGTCACCCATTTGTCATAATTTGTCATACATTTGTTCATACTTTGTTGAATGCCTTACCGAAGTCTAAGTATACTATGTCCACAGCATTTTGCTGGTCTACTAATTTAGTCAATTTGTCAAAAAATGAACTAATATTGCTTTAGCATGATCTGTTTTCAACAAACCCATGCTGGCTTCTAGTTATAACTTTGTTTCTAGATTTTTACAGACCAGTTTTTTATTATTTTTTCCAGTATTTTCACAGGTATTGATATTAGGCTGATTGGTCTGGATCTGTTCCCCCCACCTTTTTTTTGAAGATAGGAACCACATCAATCCTTTTTCAATCCTCTGGTAGTTTCACAGTACTCCAGGATTTTTGAAAGATATGATGAAGTTCAAACAAAATGTAGCAATAGAAGGGAATACCATGAAGCTTGGCAGTCTGGCAAACTAGCCATCAACAAATCTAGAAATAAACTTCATTTGGGGCTGCTGTGGATAAAAAGCCACCACAATCCACTTCATGTCAAAGCACTGATTTTGGTGTCTACACTGGTAATGAAAGATTTGCCAGATTAAAACCAAGCTCAGGGTACACCAAGAACTCATAAAGTCTATACTAAGCTACATATAATTGCCAATATTGCAGGTATAGATATAAAATACATTTGACCTATTCTTAAAACAAGCCAGGGAAACAGCAGACCAAACACATCACTCACACAGACACAGACACACAGAAATGTCTTTGGAGTTCTATCTCCCAAGGCCATTTAGAGAATCACCAGCCACAGTGATACAATTCCAGGAACACGTAGACCTTGTAGGCCAAATTGACCCACCTAATTTTGTATTCACAAACCACTTCCTGACAAGGCACAAATGCTGGGGGGGAGGAAATTGGTTTGCTGTATTGGGCACCTGGATTGCTATCATAATAGCAGATTATTCTACCATTGGCATCTATTTTGTGGAAGAATTAAATGACTTCCCATTGTGTCCAGTGCTTTATACACGGTGTTTTCCTGACCTTTTTCAGACATTTGTTTTCCCCAATCTAAAAGGCAATTGCAGTTTCAGTCTGTCCAGAATGGTCACATTATTTTACTGATGGCTTTTCAGGGCTACTTTGCAATTCATTAGCAGTTTCCTCTTTATAGCTTCTGCCCATTCTGGTCTCCTAGTGAGTTCTTGATTATCACTTTCCCCTCTATAGAATAGATGTTGGTTTTAATAACTGACTTTATCGTATTAAAATGTTCTGTTTCTTTTTTCTTAAGAAATAGCAAAAGAAACTATGAATGAGATGAGTCAAATGTCCTATTGGTGAGAACAGGAATTGAATGATTTGTGTGAAATTAAAACATTAATCTCCTCCTATTTGGTAGGTATCAATAAAAGAGAAGAAGTCCCTCAAAACAAACTTTGAATTAACATTGCAAGAGACATTTGATTAATCAGACATTATTACTAAAGACCAAATGGTATGATGCACGCAATATGTCTTGTGCTGCTACTTTTCCATTTGTTATTTAATTTTGCAAATGGCCTGATCTGGATTGTAACCATAACATAGCCATGGAATCTTCTCCCAAGCATTTTTGTTTCAAAAACCTTCAATTACTTTTTTCCCCCCTTTAAAGCAACCTCTTCACAATGCAAAGACTATAAATATAGATGGATGCCTGTTGAGTTTTCTAAATATGCGAACGGAAGGAAACCAGGCCAGGCCAGGCAAGACAGGCCATCAGTTCCTTCTACTAGAATAAATTTTAAATAATTGGAAAGAAATTGCATGGCAAGTTGCCTGCAATATTACTAAATAGTGGCAATAAATTGGGTGTGTTTATACACACATTCCTTCAAATCATTGTTGACCCCTGACAATTGCCTTAGACAGGACCCAACAGTTTTCTTCACAAGATTTAGGAAGTAGTTTGCCATTGCTTTCTTCTTCTTAGAACTGAGAGGGACCCCAAATCATTCACCTGGCTTCATGCCTAAAGTGGGATTAGAATTTACAGTCTCTGGTTTCTGTCTTGGTAACTTTAACTACTGCACCAAACTGGCTGTATTCCAAAAGTGGTTGATATTATCTTCCTCCTAAGGCTCAGATAGAAGGATTGACCCAAAGTTACCCAGGTGAATTTGGAGACTGACATCATGCCCAAGGCATTCTAGAACTCATGGTCTCCTGATTTCTAGCCTGAAGTCTAAACACCACACTGGTTCTACATATATTATAATATATTATAAATTACCTAGAATTTTGCTAAGTGTCAATGGAAAGCCACTCTTAATTCTGCCCCAAACATTTCATGTTTGGCAGCACTACAGGGCCCTAGTTTAGAAGTAACAAGTATTTATCCTAAATGTTGGGGAGTACCAGTGGTGAAATCCAATTTTTTTACTACCGGTTCTGTGGGCGTGGCTTGGTGGGCGTGGCTTGGTGGGTGTGGCAGGGGAAGGATACTGCAAAGTTTCCATTCCCACCCCACTCTGGGGCCAGCCAGAGGTGGTATTTACCGGTTCTCTGAACTACTCAAAATTTCCGCTACTGGTTCTCCAGAATCTGTCAGAACCTGCTGGATTTCACCCCTGGGAAGTACCCAGCCTGGCAGGGAGGAGGAGTGTAGAGCTAGCCTGGAGTTATTGTGCACTGCATAATGACTAAGGCCCATCCTTTCCTCTGCCTTAAATTCCTTGGAGTCTCATCTAATTGTTCCAGGAAATAGGCTGCCAGATTGGGAGGACTCCTACTGTATATTATAGGCAGAACACTTGACGCATGAAAAATACCAATAAAACAAAACACATTGAATGCAATTAATTATATTAAAATAGTATTTGTAAATAAAACATTGCAATATTATTAAAATGTGATTTAGCAATAATCAAAATTTCATATTAAGAATGCATCTTAATATGAAAAGAAGTAAAGTATTATAATAAATGTGTATACTCATTATACAGTCATGGTATACATTTAATCAAATGTTATTCTAATTCCTTCTTCTTAGCCATTCTTTGTAGGGACAATTCTAAATTCATAATACAAAACAATCACACCAAATTATGGGTTATATCAGATTTTGTCTTCTGGAAGTGATGTACAGTGAGTTGGGAGGATTCCCTGGAGCAGATTTGGGGAGTTATACACATAAGTAGGAAGGAGAGCATCTGAAGACCACTTCAGTAACAGTAGATATTTTGGCTACATCATCAGACAGTGGACTTAAACTATTAGGTGTTTTCCTCAACGACAGCAACATAGCAAGAAAGATTCCTTACATCAACTACAGAAAGTGTGGTTTAGGGGAGCTTGCTTTACTCCTCTCCTCTCCTCTCCTAAAACAACCTCATTCCATAGAGCTTAGTATTGTCCACTGGCCATGGTAATATAATATCATTTAGCCAGGGAAACCAAAGCTATATATTCCTATTTAAGAAAGAAATGCAAGTTAGCAACAGTCTGAATTCCATTTAAAAGATATGGATTCTCTTAAATCAACCTTGTTTCTTTGGGATTATATGGACAAATCTTAATTATTTTTGGGCAACAATATGGAAGTGGTTTGTCATTTTCTTTTAGTAAAGATAAAGGTTCCCCTTGAACATATGTGCCAGTCATTCCTGACTCTAGGGGGTGGTGTTCATCTCCATTTCAAATCTGAAGAGCCAGGGCTGTCCGAAGACATCTCTGTGGTCATGTGGCCGGCATGACTAAATGCCAAAGGTGCATGGAACGCTGTTACTTTTCTACAAAGGTTTTTTATATTTGCATTTTTACATGCTTTTGAACTGCTAGGTTGGCAGAAGCTGGAACAAGTAATGGGAGCTCACTCCATTACGTGGCACTAGGGATTTGAACCACTGAATTGCTGACCTTTCGATCGACAAGCACAGCTTCCAGTTTTGCTTCCAGTCTTGGCATTTCCTGGTCCACTAGTGGTCTTCCTCCAAGTACTAATCCTACTTAGTTTTTAAAAAAATCATCTGCAGTTGGCTAGATTTTTGCATATGAACGTCAAGAATTTACCCACCTCCATTTGTTTCTTTCACTTTTTCCTTCCACTTTCCCAATTAGCCTCTCTCTTTTTAATTGACTCGAGTCATTCTAGAAAATCATAATCATCTAGAAAGCAGAATAAAAATATAGCAAGTAAATCAACGAATCTTGAGATGCTTTTCTCATTTAAATTAGAATAATACAAAGGAAAATTTGCACAGAGATTTGACTTATTTTCTGAATTATGCATATAAATTTTAATTCTTGAGAGCTTCAGATACAAGGAAAGCTTATTTTACATATAAATAAACAATGCCTAAAAACAAAGAAAATGGGGAAGGGTTTCAGAACAAAAATAAAAAGGTCAATTCAGCCCCTTCCTCTTTACAAAAGAAGATAAAATTGATGCAGTAAAGTTTGGGAAGCTGAACTAAGGAAGGAGAATCAGAAGGAAATCAATGTGCTTTCTGTCTATGGGACTGTTAAAGTTGGCATTTTCAGCAGGCTTAAATTCCATAATTAAAGCTCAAGGGAGATATGCATAATGGGAACTATAATAATCAAGCCTAAAAAACCCAACAGAGGAGAAGGTCTCATTATGAGAGAAATTCCAACAGGCTAACAATGGCAAAATGATTTATTCCTTTTCTCTCTCTCTCTCCCTTTTGGAATCTCATAGCGTTAACTGTGGCAGCCTGAATAAATACGGATACACAACATGCTCATCATAACGGATTCCATACAGACGATAAATGTGAGAGTTGAGAGTATAAACCAGCAATCAGTTGTTGCTAATGGTAATCCATTTCTTGGCAAGCTATTGCCATACAGCTGCCCACCATCTCTCCACAACCCCATCACTGACACTAATTGCCCTTTTGGAAGGTATGGTATATTGGACATTATGGCTTTTGCCCACTAGAGTGATGGGTTTTTGTTCATATATGTTGCATGTTATAAATGTAGTAATGAAAACTAGAATATTAATATGGTTGTATTGGATTACTGTGGTCTGCCTGCTGTATGGGCTGCACTTGTAGGCAATTTTTTAGCTATCAAAGGGATATAATCTGAGTTTAGAAAATCCCTCAAGATGGCTTGCTTGATGCACAAATTGCAATCTTTCTTGGTTTTAATATTTTACTAGATAACCTGTGACCCATTGGGTCATCGTTTCAAAAACATTTCCTTATATCAACAGAGAAACAAAATGACCACGGGAGGATAAAAATGGAATGATGGTAGGAGTAACTTCTGACTTCCTACCGGCTTCCCCATTGATTTGTAGGAAGCTAGCAGAAATTGTTGGAAATAATTATCACAGCTGACCGTGACAACATGGTGGCGTAGTGGTGTGGCAGCACTAAAGCAGCCACTGATTGCCAAATTTCAATCTCATAGGAGTTAGGTGTGCCAGATGTTGGATGCATTCTTTAATTTAGTCCATCTGTGGTGTGTTGTTTCCAAACAAATTGTCCTATGATGCACCATTTTGCCCAATTGAAGGTTACAAACAATGAAATAGACACAAGAATTTTAGCAGTATATAGATTGCAATATGTGTGTTTCTGCATTTACAGTATATACCACCTGTCAATTCTGCCACCTTCGGCTTGGTGCCTTGCTGGCATCCTAGATCCTACCATCAAAATCTAGGGGGGAGGGGGCAGGGAGGAGGACAAATGGGAAATAAACATGTATGCGGATGTGATTGGAAATAAGGAGGGGGGATGATTGCTTGACAAAAACCAGGCTTCTTTAGTGCTGTCACACCTTTTAAAAAATCTTTTTTGCTGCATTATTGAACTTCCAAGTTTCATATAAGATGATCATATGGTGGAAGATTTGCAACTGGGGAGGAGGCAAATCAAAATAATTCCCTTTCTACTAGTCCTCTGAAATTATCCTGTTCTTTTCTAGGCATGGATTCATGTCAAATTCATACAAGCGCTAGTATATAGCAATAGCACTTACACTTATGTACCACTTCATAGTGCTTTACAGCACTCTAAGCAGTTTACAGAGTCCCCAACAATCTGGCTCCTCATTTTACTGACTTCAGAAGGATGGAAAGCTGAGTCAACTTAATGCCTTAATAACATGTGTAAATGCATTTTAACTGCTTGTTAATAATGAGCACATAACAGTGTGAAATGTCATTAGTGGAGAGGATGCAAGACATAACAATTTTCAAAAGTATGGATAGACATCGCTGATTTACCATGATTTCCATCCTTTACCATATTAATTGCCTCTTGTACGTATATGAATATATTGATAATTACATCAAAAGTGTATATACTAGCTTTAATCCAATTCACAAAGTGGTGTTATACATTGTTGAGTGCCACCAAGAACTGGACAAAGGGTAGTGTCAGACCTGTCTCAGTCAGGCCCTCAACTCCATTCAAGTGAAGTGATAGGTTATTTTACTGGTTTCTGGTTGTGGTAATGTCAAGCAATCAATGTGAAGAACTAAGATTCCCATGCAAAAGGTTACAAATTGTTCCCCTCATCCTAGTTCTCCCCCATTGACCAGTTCATCTTAAGCCAATTGAGAGCTGCATAGATGTTTTGAAAATCACTGAGATGTTTGGGGCAATCCACATTCTATCCTCAAGGTGCATGGCCTTTCTATCAGGAAGGGTTTTTTCCCTGTCCAATCACAGTGTCTTGGGGGATGGGCAGACGAAAACCTAAAAGATAATATTTTGTTTAACCATTTGCTATATTGTGACTGGCTCAGGCTACATCCTTTCTTTTAAGTGTAGGATAAATTTTAGACTCTCATACTTCTTCATGCTATCAGCTTCTGACAGTCAGCTTCCCCAAGAAATAATCTTACCTTACCACCACTCTCTCCTTTAGACCCCACAATCTATCCATCTCCCTAAAATTTGTCACAGATGTTCCTTCTTCTAGATACATTTTCTCTGCACCTTTCAATATGTCCTGCCTCAAAACACATAACATCATTTAAAGAACAAAGCTTGAAAAACACTGTACCCTTTTCTGATCAATTTGGCATATGTTGCTTTAACAGCAAAACTCTTTCTATTTTAGTGAAAAGGGAAAAAAAGCATTAATTAAAAAAAAAGAAACACAGCGTTTCATGGTATAACCCAATTACTGTAAAATCTCACAGGCATCCTGCATCTTATTCCATACTTCCTGAAAATTTCAGATCTTAGAAGGAGGGTTATAGAAATCAAATCAGATTCTTGTAATAACAAATAATACTAGGGCACAGTTCCATATCCAGAACTTGAACTAGATATATTGTGTAGACATGAGATGACTGAGAAGAATTTTCTGACTTTTTTTGCTGCCATCTAAATGCTGTCTGGATTTTTTCAGCAGACTAGGCAACCTTCAGAATTCATAGAGTGGTTTGGACTCCTTTCAGAATTGAAGATGTGATTATGAAATAAGTTGGAAAGTCCTGCACAATTCTAATATATACAACCATTGCCTATTTAAAATATGAGTGAAAACATACCTGAGTTTAAATATTCAGAATATTTGATTTAGAGCAAACTGAAGGATAAAGAATTATTGCTCAATCTGAAGAAGAGTAGAGAGAATTGGAACATATTGGATTTATTCTTGAAAGTTATACTTCAGATTGTCTAAAGATTCCCAGTTACCAATTTAGAGAATTGGTGTAGTTATTTGAATGCCCAATTGTATCTTAATAAGCTTTAGTGTGATTTCCTCTTCTAGAAATAAGTAATTTCTTAATAGCTATGAATAGCTCAATTTTTATTCCATTGCTAGATAAAACACAATTTTCCTTATGTTACCTTAGCATTACACATGGCTGAGAAACACGTTGTAGAAAATATAGAGTAGCAGCAATAACTCTCTCTAATTCTGATTTAAAGCACTTTTGTTCTGACTACATACACAGTGGTGTATGTAGTCAACAGTCCTTTAAATATATTCTTAGTATGTGTGTATTCTGCTATTATTAATATTACTATTAGCCTTTGAGTCAGGCTTGACTTCTGGTGACTGTATGGACAAGTTTTAGACAGCATTTTTGGAAGTGATTTACTCTTACCATTTTTCTAGGTTTGAGAAAGAACGAGTGGCCCAAAATGTCTTTGTGTCCAAAGAAGTCTAGGTTTCAGGTTTTGCTGCTCCTAGTCCACCACCTTAAAACTATTAAGCAAATTCCATTAAATACAGTAAGATCTCTGATTAAGTAGGAATAAGATTGCACCATGTACAGTTTTGCATGCACTTACTGAAATTTACTGGATTTACCTTATATCCTACCTTCTTACTAGAAAACCAAGGTGGCATAGATAGCATCCCCTCCTCAATTAAAAAAATATGTTAATATAATATAAAAATTAAAACAAAACACCAAAATTAATGTGTGCAAAAATTATTATTATTTTCCCCTGCAGCAGAACAGCAGAGGAGGAAACTGATGTAAAAACAGGGATGAAAACTACCGTACTTTGCTGTATGATATCAAAATCAGAGCAAGTACTTGACTTTAAAATAATTCTACAATATTTTGACTATAATCTTTATCTGTTCTAAATTCTAAAACAAATTACAAAGCAAATATTCCAAGCTAAAATGTATAGAATGTTTTAGAATTTAGAACAGATATAGGTTATATAGCGAGTCAAAATATTTGACCTGATTTTGAACGATTTCAAAATCAAGTACGGTACTTGCTATAATATTCAAGTACTTGAATATTATATGGCAAGGTTGTTTTCATCCCTATTTTTACATCTGTTTGCTGCTCTGCTGTTCTGCAGTGGCAAAAATAATAATAATGCAATAGTGGGATCCCCTAGTTCCCATTAGAACTAAAAGCAGCTAGTCAAATGTATAAATAGTTGTTCTCTTCAATGCACATGATGGCTGTTAAAGCAGCCAAGCTTTTATTATTTGCTTTTACTATGGGAGAAACTTCTGTCTTGGATGATTTTGGACATCTTGTTATATTCTATTCTGAAATCTGTCAAACATGGAATGATCACTGGAACACTGAAGAATACTCTATGACAGGGTAAGATCAACAGCAGCCACACAGAAGATTTCCTAAGCATTTTAACTTTTTAACTGCTACTGTAAACATATCCTTATGCCTTTGTGCAATTACCATAGTTATGTCTGTAAGTGTTTTCTTGAAATGTGGATCCTTTCGGTAACATCAGAGCACTTTAGTTAACCAAATATCTCCAGAATATATTGCAGAGAAGGTAAAACACATTTTTGCATGGGGAGGATGCTGCATAATTTTGTCAAATATTTCTTGAGAAAGTAACAAGCAATGAGATGGATACCTAGCTCATAATAATCTAATGATGACTGTTTCAGTTCCAATCTTAAACTGGAGCAAAGTAGGGTTTAAAACGTTACCACATTATTAATGGTATCATTCCGCCATTACCAAATAAGGAGCAAGTTGGCCCGGTGGAATATGAAAACTCAATTATATAATAGTTTTGCCTGTTTTAGGGTGTTTTTATGAGTCGTTCATAATACATTTTGCCACAGTGCTCCTAACAATAATTTAGAGGTTTTGTCAAGGGAGTTTGACTATTCTTAGTGACCTAGGATGTTTCTCTCTAATTTAATTTTTCCCAGCCAGATGTCTCTGGAAATGTTAAACCACAACTCTTACTCTTCTCAGTCAACAAGTAGCCTTATCTTTCTGGAGAGCCTTAATCAGAGAAAGTATCCTATAGCTCCTGAGATGACATAACATTAAATTTAGGGGAGGGCTAATTTTCAGTTTGAATTTAGCATAGAGGCAGAGAGCTATGCATTCTTACCAAAATCACATCACTGCTTTGACACTGATAAGCAACAGATCTCCAGAGTTTTTGCATGAAATACTTAAGTTTTACTATAGTTGCAACAATTGTAAGAATTAGAGGACTAGAAAAAAGAAGGTATATCATCTCTCCACCAGTCAGAAATGACTCAAGATTTTAGGAAGAAATAACAACTTGCCATATATTACAAGTAGTCCTTGACTTACAACTATTCATTTAGTGATCATTTGAAGTTACAACGGTATCGAAAAAATGACTTTTGACCCCTACGACCAATACAGCATTCCCATAGTCCTGTGATCAAAATTTGGGTGCTTGGCAACTGATTCATATTTAAAATGGTTGCAGTGTTTCGGGGTCATGTGATTACCTTTTGCCACCATTGGACAAGTAAAGTCAATGTGGAAGCCAGATTCACTTAACAACGGTGCTACTAACTGAACTACTACAGAGATTCATTTAACATCTGTTGCAAGAAAGGTTGTAAAACGGGGCAAAACAAACTTAACAAATGTGTCACTTAGCAACATACATTTAGGACTCAATTGTGGTCGTACGTTGAGGACTACCTGTATAACAAAGACTTTTTAGGGTTTTTAAAATCTTGGCCCTTGAATGAAAATAGTTACTTTAAGCAATAGCACTTAGATTTATCTACCACTTCACAGTGCTTTACAGCCCTCTCTAAGCAGTTTACAGAGTTTACAGTTTGTCCCCCCCCCCAAATCTGGGTTCTTATTTTACCGACCTCAGAAGGAGGGAAGGCTGAGTCAACCCTGAGCCGGTGAGAATCAAATTGCCAAACTGCAGACAGCTGGCACTCAGCAGAAGTAGTCTACAGTACTGCATTCTAACCACTGTGTCACAACGGCTCATACTTTATCATAAATCATAGTTGGACTAACTGTGAATTAGCTTTCTGGTCATCATGTGAAAAGAGTTAATTCTACTTGTAGCTGGAAAGCTTTCTTCCTGTTGGGTGGAGGGAGCCACCTTCCTTCAATCACATGCATTGACTCAGTCACATTTGGTTTAATTCCTCCTTTACTGCATATTCCATTATAATAGCTGTATATGAGAATGGAGCATATAAATGGTTATGCTAACGAATAAAGTAATATACTTCTCAACTCTTCAGTTTGTAATTTTCTTCCCCTCCAAACCTAAATAAGACTTTTACACCCATCTAGTAAGTCAAAACTATTCTTTGGCTAGCAGAGCTGAGGTCAAACAAGAAAGCCATACCCCATAGTATTATTCCAGAAATGGTTAATATTACAGTTCATAGCACTCATAGTAAACATTGTGGCTCACTTTGATTTTATTTGATATTTCTATTTTTTTTCTATAAAGGCAGATAGTTCCACCCAAGTAGGTGTTATTAACTTCTATACTTAAGGCTGTTAACATAGATACTGTCTTGTGGTTCTGTGTAGTGAGCAGCAAGGGAATTTCCCCCTTGCTATCTATGTAAGCAAGATAATATATTCTTCAATCTGTTTGCTAATTGTAGAACAGGAAACCTGTCACTATGATTTCTTTTTTGGTAGGAAATAACTTATTGATTCTTTACCCATCCAGTGTATATTACAGTAGATTCTCAGAGCCTCGTATACATCTAGGTTGGGTCAACTGTGTACCCCAGGATGTTACTTGGGGTACCATGGCATTTGGAACTCACCCATGGAAATGAAGCAATTATCTGACCCTTCTGACCAAGAAATGGCCTTTCAGGTAAGATTATATACTGGGTTCAAAGATGGTGATCATTAAATCCCTAAAAATCAACAATAAATCCCATGTAGGGAAATGGTGAATCATCATTTCATATGACATTCCCACACAAGCTCTGTCTCCATGAACTGCCTCCAGAATAACCAGGTACTGAGCTCTAGGATGAAGTAGAATCATTGCTTCCCGCCACAACAATGCTTTATTGTGATTGTCATGCAACAAGAGGAAGGGGGTGTCTTCAAGCTATATCTTGATGTTCTCTCTGAGACTTCTTTGTTGACCTTGATGTGCTGTTGAGCCCATCTGCAAACAAGGGAGGGGGAAGTTGAGTATGAACCTGTTGGCCTTGCTTGTCTTCCTGCATGTGATTGGAGAAGATTCTTACAAGGGAGATTGTGTGAATCCCCTCATCTTGGTAAATAATAATTGAACAATTCAGGGAGGAGTTTCAAAAAAGATAATGTAATCCTGAGAAAGAAAAGTTAAGATAAGAATGTTAAAATAACCCTGTCTTGATTTTGTTTAGTGTAAGATGGAGCAAAGAAGAACAGGCTTTCAAAATTTTGTTATATCTTACAACAATAATGAGTATTCTTGGAACATGTCCCTTGGTTTTACCTAATTCTGAGGGCTGACATAGGGCTCAGTTGCCTCTGCTCATGATTTAATAATAATAATAATTTTAAAGATGCATTATTGCTGTCACCTTATTGTCTGGATAGCACTGTAGAGTATCATTGCTGATGCTCTCAGGAAAAAGTTGTCATCGGCTATGTTGATTGGGCTTGTAATTTGTTGCTTTGTACATTCTACTGCAGATTTTACCTGAATCGACGGGTAACTTTGATGTGCCTATTGCCTATTTGATATTAATTTATATACACATTGCAGGTGACACTGAGGATTCCCTAGTTTTAATTGAGTTCTAAAATGATGTCAAAAACTGAAACATGTAATTAATCTTTTAAAGCAACTGACAATGATCCTATAGTATTTTGTTGGCTAATTAGCAAGGTAGTGCTAACATTACGAAGTTAAATAAGAAAATAAATAGTATAGCTATTTCAAAATGCCCTTCTTTGCCAAAGTAAATTATTCTTTCCTTCTGCTTGTGAGCAAATGTTTAATTAGAAGTAAGACAGAGTGAAATAATCTATTGTAGTTGTAAAATTCTACTGATTCCATTGTGGGTCATAAATAAATATTATGCATTAGTTGTAGATGCAATATATGTCTGGCATACAGTTTTGCAGAGTGCCAGACTAGAACGAATTAAATGAGAACATTTAGTCTGACTTTTTCTCTCTATCTTGAGACCTGCCAGGGAAAATGTGCCAGGCAATGTAAATCCAGGTCTAAGTTGTATCTTTGCATTTTTCTTTCCTCCATGCTAATTTATGCTTTGTGTGATACATTTGTCCACTTTAAGTAGAACACGGCATTTGATATTTGACAGATAAAGTCTGAAACAATGTAAGAACACTAGGTGGCATTGTTATTACAATGTTTTAAAAAAGCTTACACTTGCCATTGCTCCCAGGTACTCAATGCTATATTTTAAACCTGAAATAAGAGTTTTTAGGCTACACAGAAATTAAAACAGACACCACCTTCCCATTTTCACCAGCTAAATTTCAGAAAATTAGAAGAAACTTGTATAGATAAATTGTTATAATTGTTTCTGCAAGAGCCCACTTCCAGAAACCAGGACAGAGCACTTTTAGGACACAGAAGGAATAGTTACCAAAGAATGAGACAATATGAAGCTTGGTGGAATCAGGATCAGAATAATTCTAAAAGGGTGTCATGTGAATTGTTAAAGTTTAACAATATAAACTGAGATAGACGGCTAGATAGATATAATATAGACATAGACATAGACATAGACATAGACATAGACATAGACATAGACATAGATAGATATAGATATAGATATAGATATAGATATAGATATAGATATAGATATAGATATATAGACAGATAGACAGACAGATGATAGATGATAGATGGGTGGGTGGGTGGATAGAGATAGATGAGAGACAGAGAAAGAAAATGTCTTGGTTTTAGGGTAGTTGAAAATAGAATTAGATATCTTTAGTCACAGACTGAGCATGATCAGGACGCTGGCAGCAACCTGTATCAACCATTAGCACCAGTCAATGGTATTTGTGATGCATTTTTGAATGTTCAGTTG
>JANHFT010009734.1:0-14001 GCA_032467955.1 Pseudoxenodon macrops
ACACTTGGCCAATAAAGAATTCTATTCTATTCTATTCTATTCTATTCTATTCTATTCTATTCTATTCTATTCTATTTGATAAAACTGGCATTAAAAGCACATGATTACCCTTAGAAAAAAGCCTGTGATTGGAATTGGAAGAGTTACTTTTTCTGCAAAGGGATCAGACACTTATTTGGCTTGCATGGGTCAAATTTCAAACTTTAAGACTTCAGACAACAGATCAATTTTGATGATTCTCTCAACTGGCTGGGAGGATAAAATCTTTTCATGCTTTCCTTGTTAACCTAAATTTTACAGATGTGATCTATGTTAGACTAAAATGATACACACTTTAAATAAAATGCTAATAGATTTTTTTTTATTTGAAAGTAGAAATTGCAAAGCTCTAATTTACAATTCTATTATATTTTCCATATTAATACTAATTTTAACAGTTACATGAAACATAGGCTATAAATATGGGATAAATAAGGGATGCGGTGGCTCAGTGGCTAAGATGCTGATCTTGTTGAACAGAAGGTCAGCAGTTCAGTGGTTTGAATCCCTAATGGAGTGAGCTCCTGTTACTTCTACCAGCTTCTGCCAACCTAGTAGTTCAAAAGTACAATAAAAATGCAAGTAGAAAAATAGGGACCACTTTGGTGGAAAGGTAACAGAACTCCATGTGCCTTTGGCATTTAGTCATGCCGGCCACATGACCATGGAAATGTCTTCAGACAGTACTGGCTCTTTGGCTTAGAAAAGGAGATGAGTACCGCCCCTAGACCCAGAAACTATTAGCACATATGTGCAGGGGAACCTTTACCTTTATGGGTTAAATAACTTTGTCTTGATAACTAAACTTGCTTGCCTTGAATAATAAAAACTAAGTTTCATCAATGGGAAAAACATTTGCTCAGTTTCCAAACCATAATGCAGAATGCAATGTGATTACCCTTCATTTATTCTACTGGCAGAAATCTAAAGATGCATCTCACTTAATTAAAAATCTAAAAAGTATGTATATATTAGGGAAGATGTGCAGCAGCATGTTAATATTGGTATAATTTATGTAAAAGATAAAAATATTCATATTCAGCATGTTTAAAGCAGTACACATGTAACTAGAATATAATTATTCGTGAAATAGGAATAGCTTTTTACATGTAGTTCTTTAGAAAATGAAGAAATTTAATAACCTAATTTTAGTTTGGGAAAATAAAATAATTTAAATTCAATAGAATGGTTATTGGACTCCAAGGGTCCCTTTAGCAAAGAATTTTTACTGAAAATAATTAAAACCAATCTGGTAATTATTGTAAGGCTCTGGGCAACACAATTTCTAAAAGATTCATGGAAATTGGAATGAGTTCAAAAAAGGATGACAATATAATGAAGTAAAAATTAAATCTACGAGGATTTTCATGGCCTAATATTAATTTTAATTAATATATTAATTATTATATTAGTATTTTCTCGAGGAACTTAAGGTTCTTTACATGAAGAATTCTCCTCATTTTAAACTCTTAAAATAAGTTGGATTGCAAAAGACTGATAGGCCAAAGACACCTAATAAATTTCCATCGCAGAGAACAGACTTCAACTTAATCCAATAATTAGTATATTACACTATATCTCACTAATTTAACAATAGCAGTTTGGCAGACAAAACAATTACTTAGAAGGGTGGTAGGGAATAGTGATTTTTTTCATTAAAAATGGTATAATCTGGGTTCTTGAAATTGGTAGGAAGTTCAAAATGACGCAAAATGGCTCATTCCTGAGTCTATAATTTCATATGAGTTAATCTCAGCAAAATTTTATTAATTTACCATTACTATTCACTTTTAAAAACCATCTATTTATGATGATATATTGGAGAATTAGTAGCTATGTCCCTTGTGCGTGGATTAAAGAATAAAGTTTTACATGCACCAACATTCCACATCTCTATTTATAATGACCAATTCACCCAGCTAAGGGAATGAAGACGAAACTGCTTTAATAGCGCCATGTAAGACAATTTAGCTGTTTATGGATAGAGTCTCACAGATGAATCAGATGAGTAACTGGGCCCTGAAGTAGGAATAGTCCTAATAGCACAAAATATAAATATTCTTAACTTTTGTTATTTGGAAGCAATTATGCTGGAAACAGTTGAACTGTGTCTCAACTTTTTGAATTAAAACAAAAATTACGGTATGTATCAGTTTTCTAAACCCAATCTGAAATCAAATTATTTCCAATCGCAGGTCTCAGTATTTTAATGTCTTAACTGCTTTTTTAATGGGTTTCCTGGAAAAGGGAACAGTACAAATGAAATAAATAATTGTAACATAAGCAAACTGGGCACAGTCAGTGGATAAGCAACCTTCTAGCAACTTTGGAAGTTAATGAAAAATATGTGTGTGTATGTGTATATGTATGTGTGTGTGTGTGTGTGTATAAATAAATGAACTTTCTGAATAGCATACCTTTTTTTCTATATGCTCTAAGGATAGTAATGGTTAAAATAATAATAGTAGCACAACAGTATATATCTGTGTAATGAATTATTGCATGAATATTAATTGATTACTAGTGCATATTATTCTGCACCCATTATAACTGACTGTAAGTTTGTTTTTATACTGTTAGAAAATGAGCAAAAAAAGACATATCAGAACATAAGAGAAATGCAGTTTGAATACTTTGGCAGATAACTTGAATATCATATCTTGCAATATATTCTTAAAGGCCTGAAATCACAAAGAACCACTGTAACCTGTTCACTTCCACATAAAATTCCACACTTGATTGTGCTCTTATCTTGTTTATTCTGACGTATTCAAATAAAATAAATATATATTAACTATGATTTACCGTTACATCCATTCATACAAACCAAAACCCCAGCCATTTCTTTTAATGTGATCTCCCAAAATGTATTTCTTTCACCTACAGATGGTACCTTTCAAACCCTTGAAACCAGAGAGAGACATCAATACTAAAGGGTGGCTCACTCATGACAAAAAGACCATCAGATCAGGATTCATAAAATTATTAGAGCAAGGAAGTAAAACAAGAGCATCTGTATACAGTTCCAATCACTGCCTAAGGCGTAAAGTCGCAAAAGTGCAGAAAATACAAAACAGTTCTTCCACATGTGCAAATCTCCAAAGAATCCTTCTGTGCCTCTGGAAATAAAAAACTACCTTTAATCTCTGTTGCAGCTATCATGATCTATAGACTCCAAACAAATGGATAAAGTGAGATATTAGAGCAAAGAGCAAAGGGGTGCTTCTGAAAGGCGCATTTTGCACTGCCATGGATGTTTGTGCACAGCAGTGAATGAATAGGTTTAAAACCAAACAAAGTCTACACATTTTCCCCAAAGCAATAGAACTCCGTTGGGAAAAGTCCTTTATCAGTAGGAGGCAGGGAGTGTATTGAGAAATAAAGTGGGTCTACATAAAACAGGACCTGCAGGCTGTCTCTTATGGCCTTACCTTTGAAGAAGGGAACAGATGCAAGAAATGGGCATGGAATTATATGAATCGTTTTGAACCTTAGTTGAAGAAATGGCTGAAAGGCAAAATAATATTAACTTAAATTAAGTTGTTACCCAAAAACAAACAAACAAACAAAACATCTCCAAACTATTTTCCTCTATCAGGTTTATCCTATTGCAAATTGGCAAGAAAGCTTCCTGCTGGGTTTTGGAGATAATATTCATTTAACTCCTCAGACATTTGTTTCATCCGTTTGCAAAAGTATGAAGCTTTGCTACTGCAAATTGTAAGTTGCAGATAATTTTCATCCTGGAATAATTTTAAAAAAAAATACAATGGGTTATATAATACAAAATTGGCTCAGATATCCAATGCCTTGCTGATCATACTAGGACTTAAAATATCAAACATAGCTTCAGTGAAATATGTAGTGGCATAAAAGCAATATGGCACATTTTACTTTATCAACGTATGCATTTTACTTCACCTGCACCTTGGGGAAATGCTCAGTGTGATATAACTGTACCAAACTTCAAAAGGACCTGCAATCATTTTAAGTCCCGTTGCTGGCTAGTCATTTTCTTATTGCCAAACTGGGTCTTGATTTTCAAATGTGCAATGATTTCAAAACCCTGTTAAACCCATAGTTGATTTCTAAAATGTATATATGCAACTTGCCTCAAAAGTCAGGGTAAGAAAAAAAGTTCTGAATTCTAAACTAGGCTGGGTTCGCCATAAAACACACAGGTTAAATTACTTTATTTTGACAGCATAATGTGCAGTAGGGCAATGTAATGATAGACAATGAACTAGTAGATTAGAGGTGGCTAACTTTATACCTTTTCCTTTGTTCTTCCCAGAAATTACTGGAAACGAATTAGTCGGATAACCAAAAGGGAGTGCTTGGTGCTTAGGCACCTTGTCAAGCTTGTGGGGGGTGTTTTTACTCACTTACCATATCAACTGGCTTCCTGTTTAATATTGTGACTGGAGATGGTAGTCAAGAGGAGGGATCTATATGTAATCTCTGGTATCCTGAAAGGAATGTTTACCTGAATGGCTGTCATCTTTGGCCAGTTTCAACTTCTTTGTATGCTTTTGGTTTGAGTTGGTTTGGAGACTGTTTGTCTGGGAATCTTTGTTTGGGGAATCTCTTTCCCTCTCTCCTTCCCTGTGCTGACTACAAAGTATAGTTAGCTCAGGAATTGGGAACGGTTTCCCTAAGGGAAAAGTGGTATTGTCTTCTGGGGAATGTAGTTTCATGACATATGACCACATCCATGCCTCTCGATTGGCCACTGAGGCATCTTGCATGATTGTAGAACAAAGCCCGGCCATACTGATAATAAATATAATCTGCATGAAGTACTTTTACTCGGAGTTAAACTGCTTGTTTCATGTAGAGCCATGCGTGGGACCAGAACACTTCCTCTCTCTCATTTTCCTCTCTCTCTCTCTCTCTCTCTCTCTCTCTCTCTCTCTCTCTCTCTCTCTCTCTCTCTCTCTCTCTCTCTCTCTCTCTGTGTGTGTGTGTGTAAATGATTTCCATATCCTGGTGGGGGGTTTCTAATGGTGATTGAGTTATTAACGTCTGCCAACTTCCTATCAGCTTCATCCAAATTGTCAAACTGGGCTGAAAGGCTCAAATGGTTCTTTATTTTGTGCCGTGGGCTTTTCTTGGGTCAGGCATGGTCAAGATTAAGCATGTGGTCTGGTTGAAGGTGTCATGGAAGCTTTTACATTCTATCATTTTACATTCCATGAATATTAACCTCAGCAAATGAACATCTGGTGGAGGATCATTGACATGTTCTGACATTTTCTTAGATTATGTAACAAAAATACAATTTATTAATTATAATCCTTTCTGTATGTAAATATATTTTATGATCATATACTTGTCCTCCCCATAAGAATAGTTTTTCATTCCCGCTTGTGTGCTATCCATGCTCAACTAATAACAGCTGTGTATTACATGAAAGACAGCTGTCCTAAAGCAAAATTGAAAAACAGATTTACAGCATTATAGTTTCTTCCACACATGAGAAAAAAGAAGAAGTTTATAAACAATAACAATAATAATTCACACTTGGGGGGAGAAATAGATTCTAAAAGGTGAGTGGTAATTTAAATAATTTTCAAATAATAGCCTCATAAAATCTGGCCAAGCATGAAGGTTCATCTTTATTAAATATTGAGTCATTCTCCTATTAATGTCCCTACAGTCAGTGCAGCATCAGCATTTCCCATCCTCAAAAGACATCTGACGGACCATTAACTCTCATGCTGGTATTGCTAGAAAGGGAAAGAAAGAGAGAGAGAGAGAGAGAAGCTGAATACAAATGTTTAGAACAAAGAGTTGTTGTTCTTTAAATAACCCAATCACTTTTACAAGAGCTTGTCACTCTAACAACAGCTTTCTGTATGTGTTCATTTAAAAGTGTTTGCTAACAGGACAATACAATCCCCAGCTTACAAGGGCTCTAACTTGAAAATCTCTGGGATTTCATTTGTCCTGGAAGCTACAGAACAGCTGGGTCTATGCTAAGATTGAGGAATATCACATTTATTCACCTTACCGATTTTTTTCTTAGCATTTTTAACTGTTTCTGTTAGATCGCGCAGAGTAAATAGACTCGAGTCGCAGTGAACAGTCAGCTCTTGTTTATTGGAAGTAACGCGTAGTAAATCCGTACTGCTGGCAGGCCATGGGGAACCCGCTTTTATGGGATTTCCCTGGCTTGCCGGACGACAACTTACATTGGTTGAAACTTCCTGCCGCTAGTTAGCCAACCAGCGACGGCGCATGCAAATGGGGATTAGGAAATGCAGGAAGGATTAGTGAGAACACAACAGTTTCATCTCATTACTTGCAATAGTCAGAAATGTATTTAGAAAACGTTTAATGCTGTTCCTTACTATCACAATGGGTTCAAGAAAGACTGCTCCCTGACGTAAGAATACAAAATGAATGAACCTTTAATTGATGTGGGTTATAGTTATATTGAATAACAGGACCCACTAACATTCCTATTTTGATTATTTTATTTTTAATGTCAAGGGTGGCTCCAAGGGATTGCAGATTAAATTATGTTTGATCAGCATTCTCGTTTGGTAGTATAATAAAAGAAATCTGAAATATAATAGTAAAATTACTCACTTCACTTTATTATTCCAGTTCCAGTAACTGCATATGACAGCCAATGTTGGCTGTTTTTCTTCTTCATGATTTGAACCCTAACCAAAGGCTTGGGAATTGTAAAAATAAGATTTAATTATGCATTAGGTATCCAACAGTGCTGCTGCTCTTTGTGCAATGGCTGTTGCAAATTATTCCAAATTAGGCAATCCAAATACTTTCTATGCCATCATAGCATTGCGTTTTATTATGCCACTAACAGCTGCTACCATTGTCAAGTTCTTCCCATTTTTGGGTGCCCTGCATTTGCAAACCTCTCTGCTTTGTAATCTTCTCCAATTCCTTGTCTCCAATTCCTTGTCTTCATTACTGTATTTTGGAATGTCTACTGCTTTATTTGGCACTGTAGTCTCTACTTTTTTTTTAGAGCTGGCCATACTATTATTTGTAATTTTGTATTTTCACTCTATTGCATGTGTAAACCATCAGTAATCTGATGGATTGTGCCAGTTTAAAAATCTAATGATTAAACAAACAAAGCAAACATTGTTCTTTGCCATGACAGTACTGTCTGGTTTATTTTTGCATGCTCCAATGTTGATCAGTCCAGGAGTGGGTTCTAACTTACGTCGCCGGCGGTGTGCTGCCTGTCATGCCACGTGGGTGCATCTCGCTCATGCACGCACACCTCATACATGTGCTCATGCACAGTAGAAAAAAGGCCCAATTTTTTTTTAAAGGCCAAAAACAAGATGGCGACGCATGCGCAGTGCCGGAAAAGAAATCCCCCCCCAAAAAAAAATCCCCAAAAAAGATGGTGCCGGCCACGGAGCAGCAGAACCAGCTCCGTGATGTCACCAGCGGTCTACTACCTACTTGGTAGAACCAGTCTGGTAGAAACCCACCTCTGGATCAGTTTGAATGTTAATATTCCCTTCCATTTTCAATTTTTTTCTATGATTTCATGTTTCTAGTAGTTACCAGTTACCACTGATTGTGAATCTATATCTTTTACATGAAGAACAGTATGATATCTTCTCAACATAATCATGACTTTTTGAGTAATCAGTATGTATATTTTTGCTGCATCCATTGATTATATAGACAACTGCACAATAAGCATTTGCTGGTCAAACTGGTCAAACTAACCTTTTTCTTCTTGCGTGCCAAAAATGGCAACACATGCGCACGAGCACATGTGGGCGTGCCGGCACACACACCTCACGCACACTGGACATGCATGCACTTCCCCACGCACACTGCTCATGTCACGCACTCCCTACAGGCAAACTGGAAGTTTGGGAACGGACTTCCAGTTTGCCTGTTGTGCTGAAGTGTCTTGAAGCCTCCGGAGGACAAAAACCAGCCCTGCAGGAAAACCGGAAGTCCGTTCCTGAATTTCCGATTTGCCTGTTAGGATGTTTTTCACCCTCTGGAGGTTTCCCTGAAAACTCCTGAAGCCTCTGGAGGGAGAAAAACGGCTGAAAATGAAGGCCGAAAATCAGTGGAGCTGACAGGGCATGCCCTCAGAAATGGCTCTGCGTGCCACCTGTGGCACGTGTGCTATAGGTTCTCCATCGCTGCCCTAGAAGGCTTTGATTTTCCAATTTTTGAATGTCATTCTAAGGTTGCTTTTTATAAACTCCATTCTGCAATCAGCATTTTTTTCTGAAATTCTTTCAATAACATTTCCTTTTCTTAATATTTATCATTAAATCTCTATTTTTTCTTCCACCTATTTTTCTACTGATATCTCTTCAAGGATATAGGATGTTATTCATAGTCATGATTTTTCCCCACTGGTTCAAGTCAAAGTTATCAAGATTCATGTAAGTCAAGCCAACTATTCTTATTTTCATTCATTTTCTTATCATTATAAGGAAGTGGATAAAAGTGGGATGCTAAAATTATATCTGCTTATCCTGTAAGATTATTTTACTTTTAATAGTATCTGCATTAGGAACAGAATTATTTTCTTTTTTATTAAAGTAAGAAAGAAAGAAGTATTTTTATGAGCAATGAACCAATTTCAAGTTTGCTGTAAATGTTTATGTATTTCAATTTAACTCAATCAATTGTATTCAATGAAGAAAACAAACTAAGAGCAACTAAATATCACCCAGGAATATCTTAGACCTGAGCATAAAGTCTGAGGTAGGCTTGTTTGACCATTCAAAAACATGGTGTGTTTTTTAAAGAAAATGTTACTGTGGAGAAATTTAATGCGGAGAATAAATTGAAGACTCAGAATAAAACAATATTATGTTGATATTCTATTTGAAATATGTATTGCTCAGAAAAAGAAACATTATTTTAATTTTCTTTAATAATTTGCAATTGGAAACAGGAGAAATTGTATTTACTTTATTAACTGCATGAGTAGTCAGGAAATATTTCTCTCTCTCTCCCTTAAATATGTTGCATGTGCCTGAAACAAGCGTGAGGCTCTTTTGCTTGAGCTGTAAAATAAGGAGACATTACTGTAATAATCAGGTGACAATTCAAAGAAGTACTGTAGGGAGATAAGCTCTTACCACTTCATTGATTGATCCTCTTTTAAAAAATGTCTGTATATGTGTCTTCTTTACCATTATTCATTGCTGAATGAATCTGTTTGAATAATCCCATGTTTCATGTCATTGTATCTGCATTGCAAAGCATTTCACTATAATGGAAATTATAGTGAAACTCTTTCTTAGCTCTTTCTATTAGCTACTTTATATATTACGGTAAGCATAATGCCTTTTACCTGGCTGCTATGATTTTATAAAATATTTTACCGTCCCTGTCCTACTGTCTGCACTTATTTGTATCCATTTACTGTGTTCAAATTTATGCTTATACTTATACCTGTTATCTTTTACATGTTTGACAAACTAAATAAAATAAATAAAAAATAAAATAAAATTAACCTTCTTTCCATACAAACACGTAAAAAAGTAAAAGGAGGAAAGGATAGGAAAATATGGAATAAACATTTTTTTTAAAGTAAATAAGAATTGAATTTCAATATTATGAAATCCTGGATTAGATAGTTTCATTCTAATGGGGGGAAAACACCCTTTCTTTTCTTCTGCAGTCCAACCTGCATGTAATTGTTGAAATAGATTTGGAAGTGAAAGTAAAAAACATTTAATATAATGCTAGATGTAACACTCTCACTGCAGACTCAACAATTACTATATGTAGATAGCACCAAAAAGTAACAGGAAGGAAATTATTGTAAGCAATCACCCTTGGAGTGATTTATAAAACTTCTCTGCAGCATCATGCTATGTTTAGAAAAGGTTATTGACAGTTTTCCACAACACCTGAGAAGCCAAGAAACTGATAATTTTAAACAAAGATAGAAATGTTTCCCTATTGACTTTGCAAATCTTTGCATTTTATTTATTAATCCATTATGTTTGACAGAACAGTTTACAGAGGAATTCCCGTCCCTATAGATTGCAGGACTCATTAGCCTGAGCTGTATGAGACAAGAGAAACATGACTAATGGTTTCAATCACATGGTATTTTATGAAACATTTCTATATGACATTGAAGTTTTGGTATTGAGGAAGCTATTTTAAGTTAGAAATGCATTTGCAATAAATAAATAAAACTGGACTGAGAAATCCTATTGTTCAACATAATTAGTCTATAATAAAATAACATGCAAAAATAAAAAAGGGTACAATTATTATTGAAAGAATAGAAACGGCAGAGCAATTGGGGCAAGGATACAAATTATTATTTACATGCTGTCTTTGTTAACAATTCTTACAAGCTTAGAGAAACCAAACGCTGGACTGGGGATACTGGACTGAATGGAAAGACAACTGATAGTAATATGAAACATTCAGCCATTCCTTGATGATGATGAAGCAGTTTCCCATCCTTTAATAGTAGAATGGAAATTTAATGGCAGTATTTTTAAAGTGCAGAAAGAATGCAGAATGAAAGAATAGCAGAATTGGAAGGGACTTTGCAGGTCTTCTAGTCCAATTCTGCCCAGGCAGGAGAACCTATAACATTTCAGACAAATAGTTGTCCAACTTCTTTTTAAAAACCTCTGGTTATGGAGCACCCTTAACTTCTGAAGGAAAACTGTTCCACTGATTAATTGTTCTAACTGTCAGAATTATTTTCCTTATTTCTAGATTGATTCTTTATTTCATTAGTTTTAATCAATTGCTTCTTGTTCTGCCTTCAGGTTCTTTGGAAACTAGGTTGACTGCCTCTTCTTTGTGGCAGCCCCTGAAATAGTGGAAGACTGCTATCATATCACCCCTAGCCGGGCCCTTCTTTTCATTAAACTAGACATACCCAATTCCTGCAACCATTCTTCATATGTTTTAGCCTTCAGTCTCCTAATTGTCTTTGTTGCTCTTCTCTGCACTCTTTCTAGAGTTTCAACATCTTTTTTATATCAGGGCGATCAGAACTGGATGCAGCATTCCAATATGCTGCATCCATAATATGGATTCTCCATAATATTCATTAAATTAAATTAAATTAAAGTATTCATTTATTTATTCTGGATGAGAATTCCAGATTGATTTGTTTGATGATCTGAATTCAGTGCCTGATACAGAATAGCTTTGCTTTCTATTGCCAGTCCCTGGTGTTCATATTCATAGACAAAAACATACAAGGAGAAATATACATATGGATATATGCACACATCAGATGTACACTCATAAAGCTACTTAAAGTACTTTATGAATTGAATATGTACTATTCAGAATTTCCTTAGAGGTTGAACATATTCAGAGGACCAAAATCACATTCTGCTAATCCAATAGTAACTGAAGTAACAGGATTTTTTTTTCCATTTCAGTGTTCACTTCTCTTTTTACATTTTCTATGAGTTTTTTCCCTTGTGAAAGTGATCTTAGCTTTTTTTTTTAATTCATATTTTTGAAAATGTACTTGATTAAATTTTAGTACTATTTTTAAGTTACTTAATTTCAACTTAATTGGCTGCCTGTTCTGAAAATCCCTGAGCAATTTCTTTCTGATTATATTTTTTTCCCCCAGGGATAATTTTTTGTCTAGTCAACACTTATGAGGTTCATGGTATCTTCTGTCCAGGTCCTAATCAAATTTAACCTTACTTTCTTTCTTTAATATAAAAGATGGTCTTCTGTAATGTCCTTTTTCCCCCCTGAGACCATAATTAAAATGTGGAAATCTAGGGAGGCTGCACATTACTAAATAACTATACAGTCAAAGGCATACAAGCATTTGTTATAAAATCTTACAAGAGTAGGAATTTCCAATTGCATACTCGTGTTTTCCCCAAAATAAGACCCTGCCTTATATTTTTGCCACCAGGTCTTATTATTAGGGGGGGAAATATTGTCCACTGATTCACCCCACTTGGGCGCACTGCCCCCAACCTCCTTTTCACTGTCAGAGGCATTCAGGAACTTCTTCAGCCAGGGCTTTGCTAAAGGCCTCTGCAGCCAATACCAGAGCTCTGGATCGATCTGTAGCTCTGTTATCAGAGCCCTTCAGAAAAGGCCTATGCAGCCGATATCAGAGTTCCAGATCAATCCAGAGGTCTATTATCAGCTACATAAGCTTTCAGGAGTCTTGCTGGCTGCAGAAGAAATGGGCTGAGGAGTGCGAGGCCTGGCTGCAACTCTTCGAAGGTACGTAGTAGTGAAGTTCGACCCCCCCAACCCCACCCTAGCTTAATTTTTACCTGTGCACCCTGGAATGGGCGAAGTGTTAATTAGGGCTTATTTGGTGGCAGCGAGTAGGGCTTATATTAGGTGCAGGTGAAAAATCAATCTAGGGCTTACTTTCTGAGTAGGTCGTATTTTTGGGAAAACACAGTACATGAGAACATTGCTGAAATTTTCTATTTGTTATCCGATTACTGTAATTAAATCAAATGCAGAAAATTATTTGGCAGAAATTATTTGAGCATTGCTTTATAATGTCTCTAAATATACAGCTTCCTCGCAAGTATCGTTATTGTTACATGCTATATATTTGATATAAGTGAATTTGTCATATTTTCCTTAGTCAGAATTATTATTGCTTCCCATGTTTATAGCACAAATGTAATATGACTGGCTATGTAATGCAGAATGTATAATTTGTCGAAATAAATGATCTGCCTGATTGCACTTTGACTGATTACATTTTTGAAACCTGATTTTTAGCTAATTGTTTTACTGATGTCTATTAACACTACTCAGAGAATACAAAGGTTTTATAAAGACAGGCTGCCAATCAAAATTCAGTGCTAAATACAAATCTATTAAGGCACTCAACCGCAGTTCTATATAATATCTATATAGCATATTGGCAAATTTGGATACATGCAGAACACATAGCAAATTTGCCACACGTAAATAGTAGTATCACATTCTAAATAAACATATTTTACAGATAGATATCAGGTGACAACTATTTCACACGTAAATGCAACTGTATCAACATGAAGATAATATATTTTTCCTCTAATGGAATTGTTTTCATGCCTACAATAACATGTAAACACCAAATATGTCTTCCTTATTTTGCTTTAGAATTTCTGAATGCTAAGACATAGATGCCTCTTCCGCCAGTATGGGTATAGCTTCTGGTATAGCACATCAGGAGCAATCACTGACTCCTCCAAATCTGCAGTCTCTAGCACCAATACCGTACCTTCAGTCATGGTTTGGGAGCTCTGACATACCGGCTGGCATGCCAGGGCTAATAAATTGATTATAAGGTTGCAGAAAATAGTACCCCCAAAATAAGACAAGATCTTATTTTCTTTAAGGCCCCAAAATAAGCACTAGAACTTATTTTCTGGGGGGGTGTCTTATTTTTCCCATGTATGGGAGACCCATTTCAGCTTGTTTGTGAGCAGGGCAGAATGCTGCGTGGTTTACCAGTGCTACTGTGAGATAGAGGAATGGAGCTACCCCACATGCTCAGCACCGGCTTACAACAAACCCCCAACAGCCAGTCCACCCATGCCCAATGTGCCTGCTTGCTCAGTGGCGGGAGGCCACGTGGTATATCAGTGGTACGATGGGAATGGAGCTGCCCAATGTGCCCTGTATCAGCTTACCTCAGGGCCCCCGCAGCCAGGCCATCCATGCCCCAGTACCTGCATCACAGCTGTGGCATCACCACACCACTTGACCTCCTGCTTGCAGCCGCAAGCAAGCAGAAGAAGTGTGCCTATAGTCACAGGGGGCTGTACATGGCTGCTGTTGCTGCCACAAGGCATATATCGAGCTGTGGATGTCCTTGTTGCGGGAGCCCTGAGGTAAGGCAATGCGGGGCATGTGGGAAAGCTCCACCACTACTGCACCTTGCCTTGTGGCTGTGGCACTGCAAGCAACCAGAGAGAATGGTGGCTGGTCAGCTAAGTAGGCTCTTAAGTAGGCTTATTT
>JANHFT010009739.1:7445-18109 GCA_032467955.1 Pseudoxenodon macrops
AAAACGACCCTGTTTTTACGAAAAACGACCCTGTTTTTGCGAAAAACGATCCCATTTTTCACCCGTTTTTCACCAAAACGGGGGACTTTTTGCCTTCCCCCAGCCCACAGAAACACTCTGCAAGCCTCCCAAACCCTCTGCGCACCCCGTTTTTTCAGAAAAATGGGATGCAGGGGCGGGGTTTCAGGAGGCCAAAATTGCTGTATTCGGTGTATAAGATACACCAATATTTCCACCCTCTGTTAGAGGGGGGAAAGGTGCGTCTTATACTCTGAAAAATACGGTAATTTTAATTTTGTTTGCCAAACCGGTTGTTCCAAGGACAGGGTGACCCCGCCCATCCTGCCCATCCACTCCCAGAAGTCTCCTTGTGGCCCGTTTTGGATGCGAGGTAAGTGCAGGCTGAGCACGGAGGCTCTGGAAGAGTGAAAAACGGGCCTACTGGAAGTCCGGAAACGGGCCTGTTTCTGGCCTGCAGAGCCTGGGGAGGGCGAAAAATTCCTGATGCCGAGTAGGCCACACCCACATGGCCACGCCCACCCAGCGACTGAGCAGCGAACCGGTTGCTAAACACAATTTTGGCCTTCATTCTTTTGCGTCAGAATTAACATGGATTTGTAGAAGTTTCCACATAAGGATTTTCTCTGGGGGGGGTGGAAATAAAGAAATAATGGTGCGGTGTTCTGTTTGGCCATTCCCCCACATTTTCATTTGTTTTACTGATAAAGACTAATATGACAATTTGGGAAATGGCGTGCAATTTCAGCTCGTTTTTGAGATGCCAATTGCCTTTATTGCAATGGCTTTTTAATTGATATAATCCAACCGAAGTTTTTGCATCCTGTCTCATGGCGGCTGCTACTAATTCTATTAATTTCCAGCCAAGCGACCAGGCATTCTGATGAAATTTTGTATTTTCTTGGTAACACAGTTATCACAACAGACAGTAACCCGGGTGGCGTATGGCAGATTGTTCCTTTTTTAGCGCTTTTATTGAAAAATCAAGATACTGGATTTGCCCGGTTATAATAATGAAGCTGATGATTTCCAATCTGTTTAATAAAGAACTTATGGGTAGGAATATTTCTATTAAATTAACCAGCTGGTGAAATGGTGCTAATTTTTTTTTTGTACTCTTGTTTTAAAGAATAGCTGGGAAAAGAATATTCATTATTAAAAACAAAGACACTGTTTGTAATCATTGATTAGACTCACACCTCACCGTGATTTCTGCTTAAGAGCTTCATCATTATAGGATAATATTTTGGGAATTTGCGGACTAAAAAAAAGAGATGGTGGCAGTGAGCATTTATCTGAAACAGGGAACAAAGAGATATGTTGATTAAAAGGGGACTGGAGGCTAAAACATATGAAGAATGATTTCAGGAATTGGGTAGGCCTAATTCAATGAAAAGAAGGACCAGGGGAGACAGGATAGCAGTCTTCCAATATCTGAGGAGCTGCCACAGAGAGGAGGGGGAGTCAAGCTATTTTCCAAGGCACCCGAAGGCCAGACAAGAAATAATGGATGGAAACTGAACAAGGAGAGATTCAACCTAGAAATAAGGAGGAACTTTCTGAAAGTGAGAACGATCAACCCATGGAACGGAAGTTGCCTTCGGAGGTTGTGGGAGCTTCATCACGGGAGGCTTTCAAGAAGAGACTGGACTGCCATCTGTCAGAAATGGTTTAGGGTCTCCTGCTTGGGTGGGGGCTTGGACTAGATGACTTACAAGGTCCCTTCCAGCTCTATTCTGATTGATGGAGTTTGGACGAGATGAACTACAAGGCCCCTTACAACTCTGCTATTCTCTTCTCTTCTCTTCTCTTCTCTTCTCTTCTCTTCTATTCTATTCTATTCTATTCTATTCTATTCTATTCTATTCTTTCTATTCTAAGCAAATTTAGCTTTTCCAATTGACATTGCTGTTGGAAAGCTGACTGGGAAGGTCACAATTCGCAATCAGGTGACCACAAGATGTTACAATCATTGAAAATGCAAGATGGGTAGTCTTTTGGTTCTACCTTTGAGGATGGGTCATAAGTCGCTTTTTCTGAGGCTATTGTAACTTTGAACCATCATTAAATAAACAGTTGTAAATTGAGGACTACGTCTCATTCATTTCTAGAGAACAACAGGATTCCTAATCTAGGTTAAGAAGAGCATGCTTCCTAATCAACTGAAAAGCTTATACTGTATTGATGTGATATAATTCTGAGTTGACCTAAGGAATCTCAGTGAACCAGACTTCTTCAAATCATCTTCCAAATATGCTGGACTACAACTCCCATAACCAGTATGGGATTTAGGAGTTTTGAAATCCAAAACTCAGGAGAAGCCCAGGTTGGGTAAGACTCCACTAAAACGTATCCTACATTGTATGTCTGCAACTTATATAAATAATTGTGCTTCAACTCCCCCTGCAGACTTCAGTAATGGGCATTTAGGCAGTCAAACAGATAAACTGGGGCCAGGAATTCTAAAGCATTTATTGCTCATGAAGAATGAATGAACAATGAGCAAAGGGAAATCCCTTATCCCTGTGCCATGGAGATATTATAAGCAGGGAAAATTGCAATTAAATAACTAATTTAATTTCTAATGCTCTTACTAAGCATGCATTCCACTGTATTGGGTTTTAATTATTAACAATGTCTATGGACTAAGATTGAGGTTTTATGCTTTATTAATTTATTTCCTCCTACATTCCGACTTTATCATTTGTATTCTCAAGCTTACTTTGTAAATAACAAATGCCAATGTGCAGACATTGTAGTAACCTATATAATTATAATAATAACAATCATCTATTGACAAACCTATATTTTAATGTGGTTCCATAGACATTGGGTTTAGAGATATATATATTTTTCTATTTGCCATTTTTTTTGGGTCAAATACTGAAAATGGATCCTATGTCTTTTATTTCCAGCAAAGAATTAAATAGTACTGTTCATAAGATACTAATGAATGGCATCCATCTTTTTTTTCCCTCTCCTTTAATCACTCTACTTTGTAACAATACTGGTAAATCACTGCAGTGCCAAGAAAATCTTAGATATGTTGCATATGCACAAAAGTACAAATCCATCAAACCTTAATTCAAATCAAGGATTGAAGGCTACATTCTATAAGTGACAAACTGAGTCGTCCCAACCTCAATCCAATATTTCCATTCATAGAAGGGGGTTCCGCATTTCTGGTACATAGCAGTAACATCATTGTTATAGAAGTGGATTGTTTCCCCTGCTTTCTACTAATGGCTCTGCTTGGAGGTTGGATGGAACAGTTGCATCATAGCCTAAAGAAGAGATCTAGACAAGACAAGACAAAGAAGTAGGCGAAGCCCATATAAAAAGGAAATTGGATTAGATTGAATTAAACCAATATTTAGTTGGATTATTTCTCATTCAGGTGTTCAACACCTTCTACTGTGTTGTAATTTGCACCGGCTCTGTAGAACATCATTGACTTGTAGAACATCATCACCTCCTGGAGATCAGATTGGCTAATGGTTTTTTTAAAAAAAATAAGACCAGGGGAAAATGAAGATTATCAGATTATTATTTGTACCCAACAGTGGGATAATCACCTTATAGTTGGGATATGTAAAAGATGCAGCTATTTATTCACTTGCAAAAAACCCAAAAGGTTGCAATCTCTATATATAAAAGTGAAAACCACTCACACTGTAATCACAAAATCTCCAGAACCGTAAAGCCTACAAACTTGAAATTTGCCACATTTGTTTCTCTTGGCTTCTAGGTGCTCACTAATAAAGAATTTTCCGAAATGACCATTCATGACTTTCACAGCAGCAAGCAGCTTTACTACAGAACAGTTGAGCTAAGCCACGGCCAGGTTCCTTCCTATCTCCTCCTTGCTCACAAAGCAAATACTGTTTCACTTTCCAAACAGCCCTCTGATAAAAAGGAGTTCTACTCCCCCTCCATCTGAAAAGAAATCTGTTCCAAATGCAAAACACAAGCAGAGGAGAGGAGTTTCAGGTTCAGTTTTATTTTCACAGCAGCAAGCAGGGGATAGGATAGGGGAGGCTTTTGTATGGCAAGATTGAGAGAGATAAGGGGATAGGATAGGGGAGGCTTCTATGGGGCAAGGCTGAGAGAGAGAAGGGGATAGGATAGAGGAGGATTCTGTGGGGCAAGCCTGAGGAGAGAAGGGGAGAGGAGAGGCCGGTCACAACTACTCATTAATTTTCAAGCTGTAAGTGTCAATTTATCAGGCCCAATTAATTCTGAGTTTTGGTAACTGCCTGGAAGAGTTCCTGCAGTTTGCTTGCTTTCATGTTTGCTTGCTTTCATGAGCCATGGTGGTGCAACGGTTAGAGTATAGTACTGCAGGCTATTTCTGCTGGCTGCCTGCAATTTGGCAGTTCAAATCTCACCAGACTCAATGTTGACTCAGCCTTCCATCCTTCCCAGGTCAGTAAAATGAGGAGTCAAATTGTTGGGGGCAATATGCTGACTCTGTAAACCACTTAGAGTGGGCTGTAAAGCACACTGAAGCGGTATATAATTCTAAGTGCTATTACTATTGCTTTCAGAACTGGTTTGTCATTACATCCTTCCCAGGGCTATGAGATAATGACTGGGCCAAGGTTACCTAGTTGGCGGTGGAACTCATGGTCTCATGGTTTCCAGTCTGATGCTTTAACTACTTCACAAAACTGGGTCTCAGAATATCATTTTGTCTCATCGTAGAGAAAAAACATGAGTAACCATTCTCCAGGAAAAAAAACAATTTCTATCAAACTCTCATTCCTATTAGTGGAATGTCTTCTGTTGTGTTTTGTCATAATCCACTGCCTGGTGTGAATATATTTTCTTATCCTTTCACTGGGGTACTTCTGGCAGAATGCTGTGTTTCTTTGTTTGGTCTCTCTCTCTTTCTCTCTCTCTGTCTCTTCAGTACAGAACCTAATTTGCAGCTCTGTCTGTGCATGAAATCTCTAATCAGACAGCTTACTACTTTGAAGAAGAATGATGAGGACAAATGCAGGCTGTGGCTCAGCTTCTGCATTAATTTTAAGTGTTTGTAAGGGGGTGTAGTGTTATTTTCACATCTTTGCCACACGTGCAGTGGAATAACCCAGGTTCATCCTTCAGCCATATTATTAGCTACTCTTACCAATGAGGAAGTTGACCCTTTGCAATGCCCTTCCGTTAAAATAGATTTGAAAGCAGCCTTCCACTGTAGTTGGATTTGTAGCATCCAATCCATATTCTTACTTTAGGGCAAAAAATTGACAGCTTTCTTGAGGCAGAAGGCTGAATGTGACCTTTGAGTAGCATGCCACTGGCCAGAGAGAAGGAAAAAGACAGAACCAGAACAACAATGAAAAGCAGCAGGAAAGAGTTGATGAAATTTGATTTAAAATGTAAAGGTAATACAATTAAGTGCATTTCAATGACTTCAACATAATTAATATGATATTCTTTGTTAAGTTTGGCCTGGCTTTGAAAATTCTCCAGGAGAGGTTCAGGACTAGGTTTCAAAAAGGACAGAAGGGTGAACCTGGCACTATTTTAAAGCTGTTGCCTTTTTCTTCAATGAATCTTTTTGTCTTTCCTTTGCATCCGTTTATTAAAGCAGACAGGTTTTTAATGTATTTTCATTAAGTTCAACCCTACTCTCCATTCTAGTAACACTTTTCTCCTCTCTTGCATTAATTTTTACAACTGGGGAGCAATTTTCAGTGGGTTCTGGACATTGTACCAAGGGATTGTGGGGACCACTAGTCTGAGGAAAAGGCTGAAGGGAAAAAAGAAAAAGGCAGGCATTTTTGACCTAACCACACATTAAAGTTTGTCTTCTTGGAAAAGGGGGTGATGGCAAGAAACAGAGGAATTACATGTATGGGCCTGTGGAATCTGAACTAAACATCAACTCAATCCCCTTGCCAAGATGCTGCAATCTGGGCTAGATTAAAGTCACTTTAGGAATGGCTGAGAACAACCTAAGGGAAAATCAGGTTAGGCTGCATGGTGCTGTTTGTTTCTGTGCTGGCCTCATGACAGCTTAGGTCTAAATCACATAAATAATGAGTCAGCAGATAGACAGACGGAAAGTTTTTGCCAAATAATGCCACATTTTCCATTTTCCAAGGTATTCGGTTTCTGCTTTATGGTGTCCTCCTGGTAATAGATCCTCTCAACTTTCTGTATTGAAAAACCAATGACCATTCACTTTCCTTTTCCACCAGCCTGAAGATGACGAGTGAGACCTCCTTTCTTGAAAACTAAAGCAAGCTGGGAGACTGGTCATTCTATCCTAGCCTAGAGTGAAAGCTGGGAAATATCTATTGATTAACTAGCATTGGACTATCATGATAGATTAGAGTCCATAAACTGCAATGAAGTTTGAATTTGAAGTTTGGAATTCAGTGACAGTCTGTTTGGTCTAATGATGAAGGCATCATACTAGTAATTGGGAAACTGAATTCTAGCTGACTGGATGATTTTGGGCCTGTCACTTACTCTCAGCCCAATCCACCTCACAAGATTGATGCTGTGTTTCAAATAGGAGGTGTGCTCACCATCTTGAATTATTTAATAATTCATATAATAATTAAGATGGACAATAAACAAACAAATAAAATGAAGTGTCCTCAATGGATATATTTGGACTGAGGTAGATTAATAGACAGACATTTATACATATATACTATAAAAGATAATACATATTATGTATAGATAGTCACACTTAGATAAAATGTACACAGAGTTAAAGTATTAATATATAATAATATATAAATACAGACAGACAGACACAGACACATAACAACCAGCGGAACAAAATAAAATCATTTCTTGCCAGCCATTTTACATTTATATTTTTTCCCCTTTTTTACTATTGCTAAAACATCACAAAAGCTGAGGGTATTTTTCCTAATGTTTAAGAGATTGTTGGCTTAAAATGTAGTGCAGAAGCATTATATTTTTAAAAAACACTATTTACTTTCCTTCATCTAGTAAAGCTTTTCTTAGCTAGCTGAGGCTTTCTTTTTTTTAAAAAAAAAAAAGTGTGCTAACATTTCAATGTTTATCCAATTACGTGAGGAAAAAGAATTCATTTCTTTAAGTGACTAGAAAAATTACGAAATGATGGAATTCTGCCCATATTTTCTTTTTTTAAAAAACCTGTCAGCTAGCTAAATGAAAAGGGAAAAAAACTATAGCCAAGAAATATTTATGCTGGGCTTTGAATCAGCAGCCTCTTATGTATAGGACAAAATTCTTAGCCAGTGTGCTATTTTTATACTAATGGTAAAGACACATTCTTAGAAGTTTTTAGATTAGTATGACTATTTCCTCAGTTGAGGAAGCCTTCCTTCATCTGCAAAACAGTCAGTGAACCGTAGAAGAAAGCTTGTACTGAAATAAAGCCCTCCAGCCAAACCGGACAAAAATACTCAAGGCACTTAACAGGGGAGAGGGGGGAAATCACTTTTGAACCACAGCAGGAAAACCAATTCAGTGCCCTGAAGTCACAATGAGGAGGGTAAGAAAAAGCTGATTGTAGAAGCTCCATTTCTGCCTTGAAGAAATGGTCCTGGCAGTAGGGCAGGTGTAGACGATGCAGATAAATTTCTAGAACAGTTGATGTATTTTCCATGTATTTTTCAACAACGCAGGAAAGATTTGGGGAGTTTTATTCTGCAGAGGTGGAGAAACAACAGCAACTGCAGGAGATAGCTTACACCAAGCAAGAAAGCGGATGCAATGTCACAATGTCAAGTCTGACCTTTCTTCTTTTTTTTGGTAAAGGCATGTAATGCTAACACACTTACAAAAGGGGATATTTTCTGTTTCCAGTCCCCTCTTTCTATAGATTCCACTGTGAAGATTGTTAGGGGAATCTGTGAAGATTGATGTGGGGAGAATTTAAATAATCAGTAATAAACATAGGGGATTCTTCCGTCTCAAATAATTGACCAAAAGTAGAAACTATGCTGCACTCAAATAGATACTATTTAACAAAGATGCTGTGAAGATTGCTCAATCAACTGATAAAATAGTACAACCAATTATCTGGACTCACCTGGAGAGGATAATATGAGATTCCATATTGTCCAAGTCATATATAAAAAGAGAAGGTTAAAAATAATAATAAGGCAGACCCAGAAAAAGATGGAGAGACAACATCAAAGAACTCATACAACAGCATCAATTAACAATGTTGAGGCTGCCAGAAGAACAAGAACTTTGTATCTCCCTCAATAGCTGAAGCAGTAAAAAAAGGAAGCAAAGAAGAATTACCTAGGCTAGAGTAATTGACCATACAAGGAACCTGTTTATCCATACTTTCCCAAATCCACGTATAGATTGCCCAGGACACATCTACACAAACAAAGGCAAGCTGATTGACACAAAGAAGGACAATTAAGAACCAGCACATACACACACCCATGACCCTCAGTCCCATACTAAGAACCAGTCTCCCTATAAAACAATCTCTCTGCACTCATTTTCTCTGTAGCTATGCCCAGAAGCAAACTTCTTTACTTTTGGGAACAAATAAATCATCTCCTTTCCACACAGCAAATCTGGATTTCATGCTGATTTGTTCTTGTGTAACCTCAGCTTGAATTGGGACCTTGAATTATTCTTCTGATATTGAACTAGTTCACCTAGGACACCATTTTACTGTTCTATTTCTGTCCCCTTTCCCTCCATAGTTGTTCCACCGTTTCCAGAAAAAAACATGAAGTTAACCATCCATGTAATTCTCTTTCATCATGGAGGAAAAAACTAAAATTCTGTATTTTGTTTGTCTTTCAGCCTTTTTGTCTGTAGCGCATAGTTGATAACTAGAGAAGTACAACATTTCTATTCTTTAAACTGTTACTGAAAAAAAAAGTGCAGCTTTTCTCACCTCAGCATGACCTGGTTAATGTGTCAAAATTCCATTAATATTTCTTTCATAAGGGAATACAAAAATCATGTGAACTTTGAGATGCAACTCACATTTCTAGGCCATTCTCCTTTTCCTATTATTTTCTGAGTTGGCCAATCTTTGATACGATGATCATGTTATGATTTTGATTTTTGATTAAGCCTGTACAATGCTTCGGCACCATTGCTATTATGATTTTTAAACTTTCTATGTTATCCTTAATGAGAATTCATTGCTGACTAGCTGAGATTAAAAAAGCTTACATTTTCGATCTCTTATCAGTTTGGGATCTGATCTACATATAAAAGTAAGAAATGTAATAGGATCCAAGAAAGGGAATAGACAAACCAAACATATGTTTAAAGAAGCATCACTTTTGGGGTTATTTTTCACAGTGGAATGATTGAACCAGGGTGAAATACCAGGATCAGTCCAAAAATATTTTGCTGCTTAGGGTATCTTATTTTTTGCTGAGGATACTGAGATAAAAAAGGCTACCAGACATGAAAAACAGACCTTTATCATGCAACAAGGTATTGGTCATGGCAGAAGGTTCCAAACAGTAGGCAAGGGTGTGTGCGTATATACTGTAAATGACAAAAGCATTGATTGTGCTTCACCCCTTTTGTTCATGTGTTGTGGTATTACACACATGTACAACATGGGTGGATTTTGTATGGCAATGACACAGTACTGCTTTCTCTATTTTGATGAAAGCATCATATGTTGCACTTATGTCTGGATCAAGGGACTACCACAGATTGTCCCTCAATATCACCTGCTACTTGAGGTGGCTGCGCTCTCTACCCAATGTTAATGCCATTTTATTTTTCCCCATAATATCCTCTGTTGGAGTGATTTGACTTGTGGCAAAAATCAGAGGGCTTTCTTTTCCCTAACTACTCTTCTCTTTATCTTGATGATCATCATTACTGTTCATAGTGTGCTTTCCCTTATTGCTACAAGAGTTCCTGTGGATTTGTTCCTTAATGTGTCTGTTTTTCTGTCTGAGGTAAGATAATAAAATCAAGAAGGTATGTCAAGCAATTCAATGTGCAATAATTGAGCACTCCTCAGTTTTGCGAGTCTCTGCTCTTATGTCTTCTTTTCCTTGTGTGTGAGAGCTGTCAGAGTTGGGTGCTCAGCAATCACTTCTTGGATTCAAGCGCCATTTCATGTTCTGCCTGCTGTTACTGTGTCATCTCTGAGGGAGAAAAAGTACCAATCACAAATGTTCTGAGGCAGTAAGATAGTATCTGATTTTTTGCTTTCATTCTCTGCCAGTCAATATACGTTCAAAATTGATGCACAGTTGGAAGCAATTAGGAAACAGTTACGGATCTTTTGTTGGCTTTTCTTGATTTCCATCAATTACACCATCACTCGACATTTATCTGGAAGATCAATTGGTTTTTCATCCTATTCTTCTGTGGTTTCCTAGAGGATTTGAAGGCCTCAATTTTTAATGTTGGATTTCTTTTTGTATGGAAATTTTTTGACAAGGAAGCTAAATCCCACTGATAATTCTGATAATTTCCATAGTTTCAACCATCTGAAAATAGGCTTCATGGCCATCTGTTATCAAATGTTTCATCAGTGCAAAAGTGGAAAAATAACATTTATTTATATATCAAACTTTTTAACCTCCCGTCTCCATTACAGAGGGGCTCTGGATCTATCTATCTATCTATCTATCTATCTATCTATCTATCTATCTATCTATCTATCTATCTATCTATCTATCTAT
>JANHFT010009742.1:3391-19643 GCA_032467955.1 Pseudoxenodon macrops
AACCAGGGGATAAAATAATGTGCTGAAGCTGATCAGACTAAGGACGCTAGCCAGATGAATACCTGGTAGGCAGATTTGTCCCCCTATTTTCCTCCCCAAAAACTAAGGTGCGTCTTATACTCTGAAAAATACAGGTAATCAGGATTTAGGGCAGTCTTTCAACTGGTCATACTCCATTCCCTAGCATCTCAGATCAATATTCATAATATTCTGTTTTACTGAATTACCGAGGAGAGTTTTCAAAACTCTGAAAAGTCAGCAACTCCTGTACAGTTTGCCTCACCTTTCCAGTTTTGTACACAAGTATCTATATGCTTTCTCTTGAGGGAAATGTATCCGAACAGTCCTTGTCTCTATACACCTTTCCATTAGAAATGGTTTATTTTAAATAGCGTTAAGTTCTTTCATTTCACATTAACTGGATTTGAAGTTTGCAGAATACAAGGTCGCTGGTTTTTACATCCCCTCTTATGTTAACTGGAGTTTATAAATGTGTGTGTGCGCGCACACACACACACACACACAAACGAACTCGGGTTAGAGTTGCCACTTGCGTTGCTGTGAATTGTGAAATGTTGATTTTAAAAGCATCTGTGATGAATGGTGTGGTGTGGTTTTTTTTTTAATCTCCCACTTATCGCCTACATGGGAGTCTCTTGAAAAATCTCAGACAAGAGGGTCAGAGAGCTTCGCCAAAAGAGCTGGATGAAAGTGTAATAAATAGATAAACACAGTTCTAAACACGTCAAATTAGCTATCAGATATGAAGCACGTTAATTCCACCTGAAGCACTTCAAAATAGCAGGGCAGGCAATTTTGTCAAATTGGAGGTTGCCTTGGTAAGTTCTCATCAACGCCGCCACCATTTTCTTCCTTTAGGAAGTAGAGCAATAGGGACAGTGTCGGTGAGCAATTACGTTTTAATTGAGCATCAGAGAAAGTCCACTTGCTGTAACTCACAACCCTTCCCTTCCAACAATTATATTTATTTCCCCCATGGCTTTTCATGAAAGGCGCAAAAAGGATGCCATCAGTGAGAACAACACTTTGTCGCAACCATCGTTAACAATCACAGGGGAACGGTGAAAATGGCAGCAAAAATGTATGGCGATAGAATGAAGCTTGATCGGAGGGAGGTGTTAAGAGGGGTACAAGCTTAGAATCCTGCCACTGCAGAAAGTGGCACTTGCCAGACCTTCCCCAGAATGCTTGAAGCCTTATCTGACTGATACAGATTAACAGAGCTGGAAGGGACCTTGTAGATCATCTAGTCCAACCCCCAACCCAAGCAGACCCTACACCATTTTTGACAGTCTCTTCTTGAAAGCTTTCAGTGATGGAGCTGCCACAACTTCCGAAAGCACCTTCTGTTCCATGGGTTGCTTGTTCTCACTGGCAGAAAATTTCTCCTTTATTTCTAGGTTGAATCTCTCCTTGATCAGTTTTCATCCATTATTCCTTGTCTGGCCTTCAGGTACTTTGGAGAATAGCTTGACCCCTCTTCTCTATGGCAGGCCCTCAAATATTGGAAGACTGCTATCCTGTCTCCCCTGGTCCTTCTCTTCACTAGACTAGCCACCTGCAACCGTTCATCATGTTTTAGCCTCCAGTCCCCTAATCATCTTGGTTGCTCTTCTCTGCACTCTTTCTAGAGTCTCAACATCTTTTTTATAATACCAAAACTGGATGCAGTATTCTAGGTGTGGTCTTACTAAGGCGTTATAGAGGGGCACTAATACCTCACATGATCTTGATTGAATCCGTCTGTTAATGCAACTTACGATAGCATTCGTTTTTTGGGCTGCCGCTGCACACTGTTAACTCATATTTAATCAATTGTCCACTAAGACTCCAAGATCCCTGTTCAATACCTGATTTCTTTATGATCTACTGTAGAATCTTCCAAGATATCAGTCTATAACTTTGTGGATCATCTTTTTTTTTCTTTCCCTCAGAAGAAAACTACAGCATTTGCCTTCCTACAATCAACAGACACTGGTTAGGCCTTTTGTAATGATAAACTTCACAGAGTTAGGATTTTAATTTGCTTTGGAGAAGTGAAATCCCTAGTATTTGCAATTAGACTGAATAGTCAAGCAAGGATCTTTACTGCTTATTCTAAAGGGTGAGCAGGGAAGCATAACGGAAAATGATTCTTTAATAAATCCATCCCCCCCACCCCCGAAAAATGATTTAAAATGTAAAGCACTTTAAACTGAGTTCTGCAATGCTTGGCAACTAATGCAGCTGTTCCAAGAAAAATATTGTTGGGGAGTGTCTATATTACTTGCATAAATTCGATCTAGTTTTTATTTCAATGTAAATCAAATTAATTCATAGGTCATGTTCATCCTGGCCCTACCCAATTTGCAGAACGCCATGCCAAAACCAAATTTGGCCCCAGGCCTAAACAAATTTTGTACCTCCCTAGCTTATCCATTGCTATACTTTGGCAACAGCTTCCTCCACCAACTGAAAAATCTGAATAATATCTGAGGTAACATTGGGCTGAAATCTGAAGTTCCAATTCCCTGAAATTGGAAAGCAGACACCTCCTTTTGTACCTCATTCTCAGGACGTTTTAGAATTAATTTCAGATTTATTATGTTGGTTGTGTATTCGTGCGCGAGGATTGCGAGATGTATAGGTGGGGTGGCATTTTGAGTTGCTTTTCTATCACCCACATCTCTAGCTCACTCGGCAGCCCCCCTCCTCGTTTGAAAACGACAGATGGAAAAAAACACCATCTACAATGTTTTCCTTTGCATTAAATGCTGGAAGGGTGGAAAGCTCAGGAGATTGCGTGGTTTGGCAGCCGAGAGAGAAAAATCTAACAAGTGCCTTTCTCAGAGAGAGAGAGAAAATTAAATAATAAGAAATGGCATTACTGTAGCCTTTCCCTTTAGAATCTGTAAAACTCGACTGCCTGAATCTGTTGCTACAATCTGGCTAATTAGAGAGCCAAATCGTGCTTACTTGTATTTTCCAAAAAACCCCTGGGGAAAGTAATAGGGCTTATTCATCCTATATTTTGATAAAACCTAAAGACCCTGGAAGAAGGCAGAAAAATGGAGAGGCCATGATTTTTTACTATTAGCTCTACTATAATTGGCTTGGGTTCCACAAAAGTGTGGAAAACAGAAAGTAAGGGGATTAAAACTTGGGGCAAACTGATGAAAGACTGTTGACAGAAGTGAGGAAATTGAAAGCTAGAGAGACCTTGTTGCATATATCTGTAATGGAAAGAAGTTACAAGCAGAAGAAATAAATTGGGGAGGCTGAGATAAACTGAGGCAAAGTTTAAAGGAAAGTAAGCAGAGAGATGTAATTATGGCTGAAAACGAGGAGACTCACTATTGCATACTCATTAAACTTGCTTACCTTTTATAAAGATGTTATAGGGGTCAGGATACATTTACGGCTATTTTCACATAACCATTTTAACCATGGCAGGTGACAAATTTATCTAGCAAGCTTATTTGTTTTCTTAGTGTTAAGCTTGGTTGGGATCATCGTGGTGCAACATAATATAGCCAATTTGGATAATTTGGAGAGTGGGTTTGGATTGTGGTGGATAAAAAGGCAATAAATCCGAACTGACTGTGCTGTTTCTCCGTGTCATATAATATATGTGGGTATATGCATAATTTTATATTTATTTGTTTATTTTGTCATGTTTATGTAGTGTATATCGGAGGTGGGTGACCCATGCAATGAAATTTCATTTAAATGTATGCCGATTAGTATACATTCAAAGTGACAATAAAGTTATTCTAAGTCTAAATAGTCACCAAAAGTTGCTGGAACTCGGGCAGAATATAAATTTATTACAAAGTAAATCAATACATTTATTATAAAATTATTTATGCAATTATTGCCATAAATAAATGGATATTCTGTGATTCAGTATGCAAAGCTATAAAACTGGTTATCTTGGCAATCAGTTGGCAGGAAGAGTTCCCTGGCTCAGTGACTTGCTAGAATTCAATATTTAAAGGCTCATTGGTTCAAGCAGCATGTTCAGAATAACTGGAGATTAAAGTAATATATCTGTTTTAAACTTACTTATTTTATAAATCACATTCTTCTTTTGTGCAGCTTTCCTATTCATTACAGGTAGTCCTTGACTTATGATCAAAACTGAGCCCAAAGTTTCAATTGCTAAGCAAGACAACCATTAAGTGAGCTTTGCCTCATTTTACGACATTTCTTGCCATCGTTGTTATGTGAATCATTGCAGTTGTTAAGTTAGTAACATGGTTGTTAAATGAATCTGGCGTCCCTATTGACTTTGCTTGTCAGAAGGTTACAAAAGGGATCGCATGACCTCGGGACATTGCAACTGTCATAAATATGTGCCAGTTGCCAAGCCTGCAAATTTTGATCATGTGACCACAGGGATGCTGCAACAATTGTAAGTGTGAAAATCAAACACAAGTCACTTTTTTTCAGTGAAATTGTAACTTCAAACAATCACTAAAGAAATGGTTTTAATTTGAGGAAAACCTGTAAATGCATCCTTAAAAAAGGAAGGGAAAAATCACATAACTGAATGAATAGAAAAACATGTAAACATAAATGCAAAAAAACATAAAACCACAAACTGTTATCCTAAATTTGCCAAAAAAAACCAACCCCTCCATTCTTCCCTTTCCTTTGATCTTGTTATGTCTTCACAAATTAAACATATTTCTGCCTTTTTGTTACTAAGATTAAAATTATGACAAGTGATACTGAAGGTGTTTTTTTTTTTGCCAAATTATATTGCCTGTAAAAAGCAAACAAAATACATCTACTTTTCTATATTCATTTTAAATTTCTTTTCTGTCACTTTTCTAGACTTTTGCCCATCCTGAAACCGATAACTTCATCATGCTCTGACAGCAAATAAATTCTATGATTTTCATTCTGATGTTATTTTATAGCATTACCTCATCATGTGTAGAAACTCTGAGTTAATATACATTATTTTTTCAAAGGGGAGGAGAGGATTATAATTTTCACTGTAGTGTCCGTGCGCTTTCTCTCTCTCTCTCGGTCTCTCTCTGCTGATTTTCATTCTTTTTCACAGAAAAGCGAAATAAACACACTCCTCCTGCTATTATATTACGTACCACCATTTTAATGGAAATTAAGAACCTGTTGCCAATGTTCTGACTGACGAACCCAACCAAAGCAAGCATGGTTGAGACCTTCCAATCGTTCAATGCAAAACTTTATGGAGTACATCATTTCGGCACTGATGAAGGCAAAACCAGATCTACCATATTCCCACACAAACCTTCATAATAACAATATCGATTTCTACCTCTCCCCTATTAGGTCACATTGTCCAATTGAGTGTCATGATATTGTTATGAGAAAAAGTCTCTGATCTTGGCAAACACCTGACGAAGTGTCCTTGGCTCTCACAGCACGTCTTCTTGAAGTCTGGAGCCTGCATTCCATTTCACTCTTCCCTCCCCAGTGGCTCTTTGGCAATTTGAGAAGCGATAATGGTTGTAACAGCATAAGCATACTTTGACCTTGATACCTGTCAGTGCAATGTTTGACTTGATGAAATATTCCAAAAAAAACAAACCTCTAGAATTTAGGAACCTACTACTGTTTAACAATACTTTTCTATTATTTATACCTCAGAATTGGGAAACTGTGAACTGGGAGATGCAAAATAGTTCTCATCTGTTTCAGATTCTAGGGCTGAATAATTTAAAAATTCATATATGTTACTAAATATAGCAAAAAGAAAACGGAAAAACACAAATTGAAGAAACTATAACTGATTTTATGGGATAAATCCATGGGTTTGAGAATATAAAGTGAGGGGGTTTTTTACCTGCAAAAAATAAAAAAAAATACAATCACATCTACCTCACATTGCAGCCACAAAATTGTGCGAATAGCAAAAAGTCCACTTTTTTTGTCTTTTTTTTTTTTGCACCAATTTGGTTTAGAATAACTTCAGGTGTCCCAGATTTTGAATCAGTCAAATGTAATTCCTTTAAAATTCTGACATTGCATAAGAAAGCCAATTTGGTGTGTTTTAACTCCACACGAAGAGATGTAGCACACCTAACAAATGTCAGGAGTTTTCTTTAAAATAAGAAAGGCACACAAATCAAAATGTGGTTGGTAACATCCAGCTAAAAAGATTCTACTGCAACTAACTGTTGCTTCAGGGAATAGACATGTGTAACAAAATGGAAATATGGCAGTGGTAAATTCTTACATTACTCAGATGGGCGGGTCACCTGTAGGAAGTTTTGGGGTCTTAAAGCAGAGCACAATATCTTGTACTATAAAAATACAGTAGGTGTGAGTCTAACAGTTATTTCTTTCTTTCCACCCACTCTTTAGGTTAAAAACCATAAAGACTTAAGCTTTGACAGTACCTCTCAGAGGACATGAAATAATCTAAATCAGCGGTGTGAGGGCCGGATCAGCATTGTAGTTCTCCTCTGCGGGATGGCTGGAGGATGGAGGGGGGAGAGACAGGACAGATGGCCTCGCGCAGCACTTTGCTGGCCAAAGGGGGCTGGGAGCCCTCCGCATCTCATTTTGGCTGCCAGAGGCACTGCGGGCCAGTCCTTTGCTATTTCCAAGCTGGCATTGCGGGCCAGATTTAAGCACCCTGTGGGCTGGATCTGGCTCGCAGGCCTTGAGTTTGACACCCCTGATCTAAATGATTGCAAATGTACAAATAACACTGCTTAAAAGATTCACAGTGATTTTATGTAATGAGTCAGACAGGTGATTTCTCACAATATTCCTTGTTTTAGATCAGGGGTCTGAAACCTTAAACACTTAAAGAGCTATTGGGACCCATTTCCCACAGAAAACAAAACACCGGGAGCCAAAAAACCTGGGTGGGCGTGGCCAACTCAATATCACTCACTTCCACCAATTGCATGACCCCCCTAGTCACGCCCAACCAGCTGGTCATTAGGGCAGAGAACCAGTTGTTAAAAAACATCTGGAACCGCAAAATCTTTTTGACATCTCTCTCTCTCCCTCCCTCCCACCCCTCTCTGTCTTTCCCGCTGTCTCTGTATCTCTCGTTATCTCTGCCCTGGCTGCTTCTCCATCTCCCGCCATCGTCCTTACCTTCTCAGGCCAGGTGAGGAGTGATTGAGAGGGAAGGGCGAGGGGTGGGGCCAGCCAGTGGTGGAATCATCCTACAGGGAGCTAAAGCAGAGGGCCCAAAGAGCCGCATGCGCCTCCAGAGCTGCAGGTTGCAGACCCCAGTTTTAGATTAAATCCATGGAATTTCCAGATATAATGTAAAACCAACCTTTTAGCAAACGTGAATCACAGAGGCATAGATCATGGCAAGGCGGACAGAGGGAATGCCATGATGTTGGCCACACAGGCAGGCAGGGCAATTCCCTAAGAGCGGGCTCAGTATGGTGGTTATGACTACAACAAACACGCTTTTTTCATGGACTACCCAGAAGCTAGTTTGGGTTTTTCTTAAGCTTCCAGGAGGAGTAAGTGTTTCTACTGGAATGTGTAAAGCTTTTTGGTAACAATGCATGCTGGTCTTGTTGCAAATTGGCGACTAATCATATCACTGGAGAAAATAAATGAATACCTAAAGAAGCAAAAAACATTAAGGATGAGTCGTGGTTGCTCAGTGGTTAGAAAGCAGTAATGCAGGCTAACTCACTGCTTATTCCAGGAGTTTGATTCTGAGTAGCTCAAGGTTGACTCAGCCTTCCATCCTCCCAAGGTCGGTAAAATGAGGACCCAGATTGTTGGCGGCAATATGCTGACTGGGTAAACCACTTAGAGAGGGCTATAAAGCGTTATGAAGCAATAGATAAGTCTAAGTGCTAATGCTATTGCAGAAGAACAGAGACAAATTATATGGGCCTATACGAGTAAGACAAGTTTATGAAGCTAAAAAAAGGATGATACTTGGACCAGATGGATTATCGGATTTTTATGATAAATGTTTTGAAGGTGAACTTTTACAACCTTTATGAAATGTTATGAAATGTATTTTACAAGGCGGAAAGATGCCAGAGGACAAGATAGCACTACTCTTCGATGAGAGATAAGGCTTTAACAATAAATTATAGGCATCATTATTGATTAGTGATAAGTTGTTTATGATTGCGTTTGATTGAAAATGATTTTGCAAGAATTTATTCGTGAGGATCAATGTGGTTTTTTTTTACCCTAATAGACAGTTAAAGGACAATATTGGAAATATCTTGGACACTTTGGAATATTTGCAGCAGCAACAACATAATGGAAAACAAGCTGAATTGATTTTCTTGGATACAGAGAGGCATTGACAATTTGAACTGGGCTTTCTTATTTAGACTTTAGAAAGATAAGAACTTTGAGAGAAGTTTATAAACTGGGTAAAATTGATGTATACTTCACAGAAACTGGATCAATTTATATAAGGATTGTTAATGGAAATTTAATCTTGTGATATACAAAAAGGAACAAAACAGGGATGTCCACTATCTCCTCTCTTGTTTATTTTGGTTCTTCAAGTACTGAATAGAAATATGAAACAAGATTAGAAGACTATGAGAGTAAAGATTTTAAAAGAATCTTATAGATTAAGGGCTTTTGTAGATTACTAGGCATGGGTTTCAGAACATCCTTTAATGGAAATTGGAACATTCATAAGAAAACTAAAAACAAATTTGGTGCATGAGCAAGTTTTAAGATCAACAAACAGAAGACAAAGATGTTAAAAAACATGACAATAGATAATGAAACAGAACTGATGCGGCAAATGAGTTTTAAGATTGAGAAGAACATAAAAGTATCACTATGACAAATATGAAGGATTGGATTTACCTGAATGGAATTGTATTTTGCATCTTGCTGTCTGGTTTGAATAAAAGAGTAGGTGCTGTTGAGTTAAGAATTTTTGCATTCAAGACTTTTTTTTTTTAATTCAAAGGGAATACAAAATAAAATCAAGAGAAGAACAGGAGGTAGAGGTTTTATTATTTACAGCAGGGGTGTCAAACTTGATTTCATTGAGGGCTGCATCAGGGTTGTGTTTGACCTCAGGGGGCCGGGGTGGGCGTGGCCAGGGTGAGCTTGGCCAGTTAGACATCACTTGTGTTGGGGGTACCTGTGGTGACCCGAGCACTCTGTCACCAAAAATGGGCTCCGGATCTCCGTTTTTGGCTGCAACAGCCTCCTGCAACCCACTGCCAGTGAAAGCAGAGCTTGGGAGGGCCACCCTCCCGAGCTCCATTTTTGCTGGCAGAGGCACCACGGGCCAGTCCTTCGCTATTTCCAGGGCTGCCCTGTGGGCCAGATCTAGGCACCCTATGTGCCAGATCTGGGGCCTAGGCCTTGGGTTTGACACCCCTGATTTACAGGTATTAGAAAGATTTAAAGAAAAGCATTTATGGTTTTGAATATTATAAGACTGAGGATCCAATCTGCATTGGTCACTGGAATCAGAGGTTTAGTCTTCCAAGTTCCAGACTCTTGCTGGAAGGGAGAAGGCAACTTCTCTTTCACCAGAAGGTGTGGAGCTCCAGGATAGACCAAAAGCTCAGAAGACTAAACCTCTGAGTCCAGTGACCAACCCAGATTGGATCCTGCAACACTATCCTGGGACATGTATATTGGCCTTCATTCATTATAAAACTGAGCGTCAACTCTGAAGCGAACCTGGATGAAGCCATCTTTTGCTGCCTCATAGTTGCCACGAACCTTGAGAGGGGGAAGGAAGGGGGCAAGTAGATAGACCAGCTAACTGTCAAAACAAAAACTTTTCCCGTGGGAACCAAGGTCATCTTAACAGATGGCTGTGGAAGGAGGAGAGGAGTGACCAAGCAGCCTGCCAGCTACTTTCATTGGACAATGTGACTGATGACATCTGGGAGGCAGGAACCTTTGCTCCTTTAATTAGGTGAAAACTGCAGGAACTTTTAGAGTTGTTTTTCATCAGCTGTGCCAACATGATGTATCCAATAAACATGTTCTTTGAAGAATCTACCTGCTTTCAATGGGTGCCTTACTTGGAACCCTGACATTGACCTTAAAATAGAATAGCACACAAATGATGAACATGCAATTGCTAAAATGTGTACATTTGATTGAAATTGGAACAGGGAGAACGATCACAAGAACAGTGGCATTTTGTGGCATTTTTGCCAGATTTGAAGTCTATTCCTGCTGCACACCAAGAGGTTTTCCCTCCGAAATCCCCTTCAGAGATGCAATCTTCGCTGCCCAGGTTGCCCATGACTTTCTGGGGAAGGCAGCAGAGAAAATTGCAAAAGGTGATCGATCACATGATTGCAGGGTCCTTGGCAACCATTTGTGAATGCAAAAAGGTTGCCAAGCACCCAAACTGTGGTCACGTGATGGGGCAGGGCAGTGCAACATTTTACAATAGCCAGAAGTGCTTTACAGTTCATAAAGCCAATACAGTTCTAAGCTGCAATGACGGAGGGATAGAATCAAGATCATATGGAGTGTTAATACAACTTTATAATGTCTTGATAAGACCACACTTGGAATCCTGCATCCAGTTTTGGTCACCATGATGTAAAAAAGATGTTGAGACCCTAGAACATGGGTGTCAAACATGATCATGTCATGTGACGTATCACATTTTTTGCTTTTGTGGAGCCGAGGTGGGAGTGGTCTGCACATGATGCATCCAGCCTGCGGGCCATCAGTTTAACACCCCTGCCCTAGAAAGAGTGCAGAGAAGAGCTACAAAGATGATTAGGAGACTGGAGGCTAAAACATATGAAGAACGGTTGCAGGAATTGGAAAAGAAGGACTAGGGGTGACATGATAGCACTATTCCAATATCTAAGAGGTTGCCACAAGGAAGAGGGAGTCAAGCTATTCTCCAAAGTACCTGAAGGCAGGACAAAAAAACATAGATGGAAATTAATCAAAGAGAGAAGCAACCTACAACTAAGGAGACCATTTCCTGACAGTTAGAACAATTAATCAATGGAACAACTTGCCTCTTGAAGTTCTGGGTTCTCCATCGATGGAGGTTTTTAAGAAGAGATTGGACAGCCATTTGTCTGAAATGATAGATAGTTTCCTCCCTGAGAAGGGATTTGGACTAGAAGACCTCCAAGGTGCCTTCCAACTCTGTTATTCCTATCTGGAACATGTTATTGTTATGTACCCATTCTGAGGTGACTGTGAATGGTTATTAAATTATTGGTCACAGTTGAGGACTACCTGTAGGTTTTGGAGATTTGGGAGCACAATTCTTACCAGAGAAGGTAACAGTGAGTAAGGTGTTGGATTTGGTATTAGGAAGTTGCTAGGTCTGAGCAACTGAAATGAAAAATGTCAACATCTGGTTCCTAAGCTATTATTTCTTGGAGTTTTTCATTGCATTTATTTACATCTTTAAGGTTTTCCTGTGTTTACTGTTCACTGTGGTAGTGCAAGAGAAGAGATAATGTTCAATTAAACATTATGGTAATGAGAAAGATACATTTTCTTCCCATAGCATGAGAAATTGGTTGCCTACCAGTGTGGTCTAGTAATGAATCTTTCCTTTCATAAAAATAAATTCAAGAATGTTACAAGGACAGTTGTAATTAAAAAAAATATTCCAGACAATATTCATTTAAAGTTTTTGGCATCCTTGACATGATTTCCAAAAGCCCATTCACTCAAATGACTTTGCTGTCTGCCCTTATAAATATGGATAATGTTTCAAGAATGATGATACCAAATCAAGAAGCTTAGCATAGTAAGAAGAGGCAGAAAGAGGCCAACTGTGCAGGTTCCTTAAAGACAGAGGATAAATTCCAAAGCATTTTACAGAAGCTGGTAAAAATGGGAGCAAACGGTGTATAATTGAAACCTGCTTTAAAACTATGCATGCATTGTTGCGTTATTTTTATAATGCTTTTGTACAACATTTTAACTTCAGTGGGTTTGTAAATGGCATTTAAAATTGACTTCTAAGATACTTTCAAGACAGTGCTTCCTATCTCTCTCTCTTTCCTCAACTTACTCCGTTCCTAAGAGGTCTTGAAGATGCATAAGCGCACCAGCGTGCCTACCATCCCTGTCCTAATATTCCATTGTATTTGTATCCATTTCATGTATTCATAATCATGTTTATACTTATATCTGTTTTCTAATACATGCTTGATGAAATAAAATAAATGAATGAATCATGTTCGGTGTTGATTTAATTCTTGCAGTTAAATTCTGCTTCTTGTCAAGGAACTCAAGATAATTTCAATAGGCCATTCTCTCATCAAAGTGGCTGCTTTGAGAGAATACAGCTGGTCTAAAGACTTCTAGAGAACTCCGTCGTTGATGGGGGAACTTCTAATTTATTTAGCGTATGACAAATACATGGATTTATTTACTTCAAAAGTTAATATCCAGTCCACCCAGCCATTCAAGGACAGGGTGGTCTATGTTGAAAAAAAAATCAGACATTGCGCCGGTGTAAACTCTTGCTGGACAAAAAGTGATGGATATTTTGTTGAGGAGCACCACAGTCACGCTGAGGAGTAGAGACAAGACCCCACTTAAACAATGAGTCCTGGAAGGCACCATGTTGGGTACGGATCCTGTTCAGAGTTGACCAATGCTGGCGAGGAAGGTCAAAACCTGGCACCTTTTGTATATGGTCATCTACGTAACTGCCTGTACCTGAACAATCAGCAGCCCATTTGGCAAAGTTGTTAGACAGCTGTTGAGTGAGTGCCAGAGAGAGATGGAGGACTTGAATCTGGGTCTTTCCACAGTTCATACCACACTAGCATTCAGAAGTAGTTACTTGGAAAGTTTTCATGACTCAGTGGGCACCATATTTTTCGGACTATAAGATACACCCTTTTTGTCTCCCAAAAGGGGTGAAAATGTCGGTGCATCTTATAGACTGAATATTGCCGAAACGCCGGCCAACCGCACTCCCCATTTTTGGGCCTTTTTTCAGTCTTTCTCAGGAGGGGTTTTTTGGCCCATTTTTGAGGCTTTTGGGGCTGTTTTTGAGGCTTTTTTTCAGCCCATTTTGGGGGCTTTTTCCGGCCCTTTTCTAGCCTTTTTCCAGCCCATTTTGGGGCTTTTTCTGGCCCGTTTTCAAGGTGTGGTTTTTTCAGCCTGCTTTTTCAGAAAAATGGGCCAAAAAAAGCCTTGAAAACAGGCTGAAAAGAGCCTCAAAAATGGGCTGGAAAAAGCCGTAAAATGGGCTGGAAAAGCCTCATTGATGGGCCAAAAAGGCCTCAAAATGGTCTGGAAAAAGCCTCAAAAACAGACCAGGAAAAGCCTCAAAATGGGCTTGGAAAAGCCTCAGAAATAGGCCAAAAAGCCTCAAAAATGGGCCAGAAAAAGCATAAAAAATGGACCGAAAAAAGCCCCGAAAATGGGCTGGGAAAAGGCTGGAAAAGGCCCCAAAAAGGGAAGCCCAAAAACCTTTTTTTCCCCCTCTTCTAAATTTAGTGTGTCTTATAGTCAGGTGCGTCTTATATGGCAACTGGTATGTACAGTATTTATGACTAGTGTACTGTTCCAGGCTCATGTGTTCACCATTTGCAACCTTCCCAGCCAACATCTGACAAGCAAAGTCAATGGGGAAACCAGATTTGCTTAATGACCGCAGGTTTCACTTCAAACTGCCCTGAATTGCTTAACAACCACTGCAAAAAGATGGCTCACATAACAACCACCTTGCTTAGCAACATAAATGCTGGGCCTAATTCTGGTTGCATGTTGAGATCTATCTATATTACAGTTTATTTTGTTTTGTATAAATAAATGGGAAGGGGATACTTGCTTAGAGTGTTAGGGAGACAGAACACCGAGTATTTCTTCATGTATTTATAAAATGCTCTGTTAAAGAGTTTGGGGCAATAGCATATCTTCATCCATCTTGTATTTTACTCTACCATATCCTCTGTCTGCTTATCTACTGAATAGAATAATGTTGTGTCCTCATTCATTGTGTGCCTGAATCCTTATCGGATCACCCATTAAGGGTGATACGCCGATCTAATCGCCCGTTAAGGGTGATTGTCAACTAAGACATTTACATGTAACTTCCTGCCCGTTGCTGGTTGGCTAACTAGCAACGGAGTGTAACATCCAATTGAATCATGCACCTAGAAGCCAGGGGAATCCCATAAAAGAGGGTTCCCCTGGCACAGAAAGCAGTCCGGATTCCTGATGTAATTTAAGCAATAAACAAGAGCTGATTGTCACGAAGCCTCCAGTCTTCAATTACTGCGCGATCTAACAGTTTCTTTGTCTGCTGCCTTCTATTTGGTTCACTCCATATCAAGTCCAACAGTTTTTTCACCTTTCCCTCCAAGACTATGACAATCCAGACCAAAATAAGCACTCGTTCCAGGTAATCTTCCACAAAAAGCAAGGTCAAACCTCACAGCTGCACAAAAACAATTACTGCAATCTCAGCTAAACAAATCTATATGGATAAAGAGGGAAAGATTTTGATTGTAGAAATAGAAATAAATAAGAAAAAGGTCTTGTTAGTAGAAATTTATGCCCCAAATGGAGGACTGGAGAAATTTTATAGGAAATTATATAATATTATTTCGGATATAACATATGACAATGTTTGTATATTAAGAGACTACAATGCAATAATTGATAGAATATTAGATTATAAGAGTAACAAGAAGACAGGGAAAAGAAGAACTTAACCCAAACCCTTTTTTAAAATGATGGAGGAATTGAAAATAAAAGATATTTGGAGAGAAAGAAATCAAGGTATAAAACAATATTCAAATAGACATTGATCATGGTCCAGGATCGATAGGGTCTGGACATCAATAGAATTACAATCAAAAGTGAAGGAAGTGGAAATTGATACAAATCTTTGAGCAGATCACAACCCTATAAAAATTAGTCTGGCAAGGGGAAATAGAAAGACAAGATGGACATTAAAAAGATTGATCTTAAAAGAAAAATAATTTAAATCAATTATGACCAAGCAACTACACCTCTTCTTTAAAGAGAACAAAAAAGAAGATGCATCTCTACAAAATCTATGGAACATATAAAAGACATTTATGAGGGGGGTTGCTATATCCTATATGGCAAAAGAAAACAAAATAAAAAAACAAAAATGGAAATGTCTGGAAGAAGAATACAAAGAACTACAGGATAAATTACAAGAGAAGAATATAAAACAACCAATAGATTTAATTAAACATAAAACTGAATTTACTTTAAAAAATGAGTTGGCACAACAGATAAGAAGAACAAATCAAAACCTTTTTTGAGAATGCTAACAAACCGGGGAGGTGGCTAGCATATAAATTGAAAAAACAGACAGAGAAGAGATGGATTAGTAAACTAACCTACAAGATGAAGAAGGAAATATATGCTACCAAAATGAGGGGAAAGAAAATATAGTCTAGGAATTTTATGAGAAATTATATAAAGAGACTGACTTTTGTGCAGAAGAGAAAATATTACAATTTGTTGAAGAAGCAGAATTGCCAAAAATCACAGAAGAAATTAGAAACATGCTAAATGAGGAAATAAAGATGTCGGAATTAATAAAGATGGTCAAAAAACAACAAAACAACAAAACGCTAAGCTCTGATAGTTTACCAACAGAATTATATATGGAACTGCAAGAGAGCCTAGGACAAACTTTACTTAAAGTATATAATGCAGTGTTGGAAAAAGCGAAGATACCATCATCATGGGTAGAGGCAAATATTGCATTAATACCTAAGGAGAATACTGATAGGACACTAATTAAAAATTATAACCTATATCTCTGCTAAATACAGATTACAAGATATTCACATCAATAATAGCCAAATGTTTAAAAAGATTTCTAAACCAGTTCATACACAGTGACCAAAATGTTTTTTTACCCACACGACAAATAAAAAAGAACATACGAATAATGTTAGATGTTTTAGAATATTACGAGATTCACAGTGGAAAACAGGTGCGTTGCTATTCTTAGATGCGCAAAAAACATTCAATAACGTCAAATGAGAATTCATGCTGAAACAACTCCAGTAAGTGGAATTTGGCGACAAATTTTTAAATATGTTCCGGGTGATATACTCTAAGCAAGAAGCCAAAGTAATAGTAAATAGAGAAATGATCAAAAATTTCAAAATGCAGAAAGGTACCAGACAAGGGTATCCATTAACCCCGTTATTGTTTATTCTCACCCTGGAAGTGTTAACAAGGATAGAACAGAAAGACCGCCTTCTGCCGCCAATAGCCTCCCACCGACCAGTGCGCTCACATAGAGAGGGCCTTATCAGGGTGCCGTCGG
>JANHFT010009742.1:19743-32480 GCA_032467955.1 Pseudoxenodon macrops
ACTGATGATGTTACCCAGTTAGAGTAATGAAACGTCTGCAAGAAAACAAGCAAGCTCAGAGAGCACCAAGGACCCCTAATAAAATATAAAGAAACAAACCCCATTTAAACAGACATGAATAAATACAATTCTCTCAACATCAAGATTTTGACATCATTTGGCCACTGCTGCAAGCGAATGGATTGTACCCATTGTTTTCCCTTCTGGGCAGAAATGAAATGAAGTCATTCTTTTATCTAAGACATACTGTTTTCTTTCTGGACACAGATAAAATGCTGTTCCTTTGTATGCATATACTAGTCACCGCAAGCCTTTCTAAAAGCTGATTTGCACATGGTGCTCCATGGCAGAGGATACGACAAATGACATACATAATTAATAATGCACCAAAATAGCCTTTAACATTTTATTGTTTCCGTTGGGCATTGGCTAATCAGCAAGAGTCTGATGTTCTGAAGATAAATATTGCTAATTACGTCAGACCTCTCTGGCATGAGCGCTGAGGATTACTTACATTAAAGTCGCAGGGTGATTTTTCATAATCCAATACTGAATATAAAGCACCCCTTGTAATGGAGTCCATCCACAAAACAGAGACAACCAGCTCTGGCCTCAAAATAAAAAGTTATAAATTAAGAGAATGATGAGATTCAATGCTTAATCAGACCTTTACTTTAAATGGACTTTGTTGGTAGCAGTTGTATATATCGTAGCACCATATTGAAAAATCCTCCTGCATTTTTTTCTACCAGTTCTGATTCTGATTGATGAGAAAACATATATTTGCGACGTTTCTTTTAAAGGAGAAAGGGAAATCGGGTTAGATCTGATTGGTAGAGCATGACAACCTCATTTAGTTGCAAAGGGGCTAATGAGGATGTGTGAATGCCCTGTTTTTCATTGATAATGGTCATTTTCTCTGGTTGCGTATGCTTGAATTACAACCCAAGGAAAGAAATTGCAAAGGAACTTTTCCAATAGAAGTCTTCCAAATTGGAAAGGATATATAAGATAAGGGCATTATATTACAGAGCTCATAGTCTGCAAAATATATATATATATATATAATTTCAGATTGCAAAAAATTGCAGACTGCCAATAGGCGCTTTACAGCAAATCAATAAAGTCAGTAAATTCATTCCCCTTCATAAAACCAATGAATCTTTTTGACCTTATTCTATCTCAAACCAGTCAATCTGAAGTTTACAACCCAAAGAACAACAAATCAGAGTGTGGAGAATCCAGGAAATTGAAAAAGGTTTCAGCAGCAATCAAAAGAAGATCAAGAGATAGACTTATGCAAGAAACATATAGTTCAGTGTCACTGTGTAATGTCACATTAATGACAACTATCTCCAAACTGGCAAATGATTCTTTCCAGCAGCTTCACATAAATATTAAATAACATGGCTTCTTCAAAGGTATCTTTGCTCAACCATAAAAAAAAATTACAAGTTCTCAGTGGCAAGATAGAATCCTTAGAAGGAAGAGATCCAACATACAAGTAGTGACACAATTAGATACAAGATCTTTATCTACTTCTTCAGGGGACAAACAGAAAACTGAGGTGACAGCAAACCTCTGAATTCTGGAGCTGCTCAAAATGAAATCAAACCTGGCATGAATCCAAATAATCTTCTATGTATTACCTACCTTTCACAATGGTACTCGTATAATATCAGGCAGCAACTAAAATTACTAGAGGTCTCTTTATATATATATTGTATTTGTCTCATTTGGTCCCTACAACAAAAAGTCAAGGAAGTAGGTTGGATTGAGAGAGACGCTGGCATGAAGACAATAAATAAATAAACAAACAATATTCCAATCAAGGAACTATTAATACAGACACATAATCAAACAGTAAACACCCTAATGAAGGAACCACTAAGAACACTCTCACCAACACTGATGGGGCAAGCCACCGATGTATAAACAGAGGGCAGGTCCATTCCCTTCTAGTACTGATAATGTTACCTATCTGGGTAATGAAATGTCTGCAAGAAAACAAGCTCAGAGAGCACTTAGGGTCCCAGATTCAATAATCAGTTCTGGTTTGAGGTGATCTTGAATATGAGTCTTTGTGTTCTATAATATGATAAGTATTACCTCAAGAGTTTTTCATCTTCTCACAGAAAAAATAATTCAAGAACATTTTGCCTCATAAAGATGTACCATTAAATTTTATAGTCGTCTCCCTCTATCCTCACAGCTTTTATATCTCTCCCCTTGGGCTAAGGGAAAGCACTGCGAATCCAGGGACTAGTAGTATAAAGCCTTATCAACAAACCAATGAAATTATCAATCGTATGCCTGGCATTTAAAATCCATGGAGATACAATAGTAGATCCTCTGTAACAAATTTCCCCTGCTTAATGACTGAATATTTAGCAGGATGAATACCTAGCCTGTTAGGACTTAAGGCAAGATTTTGGTAAAGCTGGACAAAATTCATGGAGACCAGAGTAAACAAGTGAAGATGCAAATTTTCCAAGGACACATGAAATATAGTCCTCCCACCACACAATCTTCCCAATAATCAGGCAGAGGGTTTAGAAATTACAATGAGAATGGCCTCCAGAGAAAGATTAAAATGCAACAGGAGAAATCTAATCATCCCAGTCTTAACTGGAGGCCTCTTTGATCATATTAGGTGGGGGGAGAAATCATTTTCCCCATGAGATTACAGTTTCAATCAACAAATGCTAAACAAGCAGCATACTGAAACTCAGCAGGGTGCCTGAGTGGAAAAAATGCATTTTCTTGGAATTCCTAAAAAGTACACCTTTGCATGCTTTTGAGGTGGCCTAGAGGTGGAGCTCTTGCCTCATAATCAGGAGGTTGTAAGTTCGAACCTAGGTAGAGGCAGATGTAAGGTCTCCTGCTTGGGCAGGGGGTTAGACTAGATGACCTGCAAGGTCCCTTCAACTCTGTTATTCTGTTAACAAAGCCAAAGTTTTCCTATATAAGGGGTTTTAGGAAAGACTTAGTGTGGCCACCTTCAACAGCTGACTCTATGTTGCACTGTCAGAAATAAACTTTATCTCCGGTTCAAGCAATTGCTTCTGTACTAATAAAGGGGAATATTTGTAGCTCAGAATTGAAATGACGGGTCCTTGGTGTTCTCTGAGCTTGATTGCTTTCTTGCAGATGTTTCATTACCAAACTAGTTAACATCATCAGTGTTAGTCATCATCACCTAACACTGATGATCTCACCTCATTTGGATAATGAAACATCTGCAAGAAAACCACCAAGTTAAGAGAGCACCAAGGACACCTCAACTGCCTCTGCATTTTTATTTCTGGCTCAGAAACAAACCTGAGAAAATTTCTTTCCAACAAGCCGAATGTGTTAAACAAAACAATAAAATTCCTTGACACATATTAAAGATTCTCTGCAGTGCAGAGTTGCCAGGGATCCAGCTAATGTGGAACTAAATTTAGAACCAGGAGTAGTGAAGATTCGACTTATAAAACTACTTAGCTAATGATTCTCTGAGGTTATCCAGCCATAAAGCACTACGGCAATATCATAATAAGCTAAACAGAAAGGCCAAAGACTCTGAATCATATCCAGTGAATAGGCTATAACCCAAAATAAATATATTTACACGGATACATTACTGGCATTTGTTACTCACAAGCATTGCTTGTTTTATCTCCCCCAACACTGGCTTTGGGATATGATATTTTTATTTTGTGGTTCCTGCACAATATGCAACTGTCGAGAAGTGTATATGCAGTAAGATATACATTACTCACTTTGTTGGGGATCCGTATCGTTTGTCAGAAGGTTCCTGATACTTTACAAACATCTTTTGCAATTGCAAATATTAATGATCCCGTAAGCCTGCAAGACATTAACAGAGTTGAAAAACGTAATGATGTACTGTGATGAAATTGCATATCCAGAGCAGAAAAAGTTGGAAGGGAAGGGAAGCAAAGGATAAGTACAAAAGGAAATGAGGCAAATGGATTAGAAAACATGAAGGCTATAATAATCAGTTGCAGTGTTTGCTCAGATTTATTGCCAGCCAGCTCTATATCTTTAGGTTACTATAAACCAGGTGGGGAAGGTTCCATAAGGTATAAAACTATAACTTCCACTTATTTATCAATTTTAATTTATTTTACAATACTGTATTTAAAAACTCTCCCTTGATTGCTATCAGCCAGCAGGATTTATACTGGTGACTTTGTGGGCCCAAATACACTTGGAAGTCTTATCAGCCTGGTGAGAATCACCAGGCTGGTTGAGTATAATGGAACATGTAGTCCAACAAACAGGAGGGCCACAGGTTAGAGGAGGCAAGAGTCGTACGGTCTTGGCTAGTCAGCACAATCGTTTTAAACCCTTCAATTCCCAAATCCACATCTTCCAATATTAATGATGATCCATATTATAACAATCACAGCAGTAGGCGGTTGTTGCCGGTTCGGACTGGTTTGCCCAAACTGGTGGCAGGAATTTGCCCCCACTCGGTGAACCGGCAGTGACGGCTGGCAGGCCACACCCCCAAACCGGTCCTATGTCTGAAAATCGGTGCTCTGGCTTCAAATCGGCCTCAAAACAACCCTCTGCATATGCATAAAGCCTTCTGCGCATGCACAGAGGGTTTTCACCCGGAAGTGACGTGGCAAAACATGCACTTCCAATGTGACCCGAACCGGTAAGGAAGGCAAGAGGAAGCCGCCCCTGAATCACAGGCTGGTGAAACAGACAAACCAGACCTAACCATTTTTTTAAAAAAAATTACACTTAAGCTCATTGGCATGTGATTGCATATTTGGCATATTTGGACATTTGGATTTATTGTGTTGGCAACATAGGATGTATACCATTGTGAAATAAATAAATAAATCAAAGTCAAAAACTTCTACCTTTCGTTTTTAAGACTTTGAAATGATACAGTAATTCCTATTAAAGTAACATTAAAACCCATTCAGATATCTGAGGTAGCTACACACACACACACACACACACACACAGACAAACAGAAAGACAGAGACTAATGGCTGTTCCTTGACATATCATAAACTTAAAGCTTCATTTTTCTGTCTCTCAGAATCTTTTATTTGCAGAACCTGAGATACTGAACCAACCATAAGCAGTTTCTTTTCCTATTTCAGAGACCAGATGAGAGAACATTAGTAATTTTGAAAGGTATACTTGTGTAACAGATGAAACTCTCTATTTCTGAAACAGTCCTGAATGTTTGTGCTAGATGTGGCTACAAAAAGCCACAGGGTGGTTGAATCAAACAAAATAATTCAGGTTTGGCTACTAACACATTTGCTTAGGCATCTCTCTCTCTGTGTGTGTGTGTGTATATATTACGAATTGTCCTAAAAATATGAATTCCAGGTGTAGTAGTAGTAAGAGACGACAGGCATCACAATCTCCGGAACATTTTAAAAATGTATTTACTAAGCTTTCGTTAGCCCCTGCTAACATCATCAGAGTGTAAAATTTTACTAAGCTAACGAAAACTTAGCAAATAATATTTTAAAACGTTCCGGAGATCGTGATGCCTGTCATCTCTTTTATTAATATATATATATATGTGTGTGTGTGTGTGTGTGTGTGTGTTTGTATATACCGTATGTATATGTGTATGTAGGTGTATATATGTATGTATGAATATACACACACATGCATGTACATGTACGCATATATTAACAGAATCAATGATGAAGCGAAGCTATTTTCTTTTGTTACCTTTTTAAAACAGTAATCTCCCCTTAACAACATCATAAATATCAATACCCCCTCCCTTCCCCCTTCCTTCCTGGCCTTTATTCCCCATAGTTCTGAAAATGTGCTTTGAAGTGTTACTCAGTAATACTGAGTAAGATCTATAAGACAATAGATGTGTTCTCCCTTGGGAGAGAAAGTTCTAAGAAATGTGATCATTTAAAGAACAGAGAGCATCATCTGTCAGAAGAAAATTGGTGAAAACCAAGCAGGGTCAGGGGAATGGACTCATTTCAATTACAGGGCCTCAAAAGAGTCCTGTATTATTATTTTTCATCACTACCTCCCTGCGTCGGGAGTGGGTAATTTGCATGCCTGCTGCCTTCCTTGGATGTGGTAGCCATTTCTCAGGGTCCCTGACTCGAACCCTGATTCCCCATTACCCGTGGTCACCATGGTAGGCGCAGAAAGTACCATCAAAAGATGATAGGGCAGACATTTGAATGTGTTGTCATCGCCACAGAGGCGTGTGATTGGCCTGAAGTTATCTAGAGTCACCAAAGCAGCCAGGGCGAGCCCAGGTTGGTTTTGGTCTGATAAATGCATGCATCCCCAGAGGTCAGCGCTCCTCAGCATGTATTAGCTCTAGAAATACCACAGTTATCCGAGTAACAGTGGGAGTGACCAAAGGAACCATAACTGATTAATTAGCCATTTGCAGTTTCACTGCCATGCCCATGTGTAGTTAGACATGCATGGCTTAATCTTTGAGACAAGCATATACTACTGGCAGGATCAACCAGGTATATTTGTTAAAGACTCCACCAAATCCTGCTATGTGGCCTCATTGTAGCTCTCTCTCTGTGTGTGTGTGTGTGTGTGTGTGTGTGTGTGTGTGTGTGTGTGTGTGTGTGTGTGTGTGTTCCTGGAGGGATGACAAAAGTATTCCAGCAGTGTATGCCAAGAGTATAGGCTCCCAGCAAGGTCACCCAAGTCATGAAGATAATCCCAGCTGCCAGCTGAAACAAGCAGGCACTTATGTTGGACAACGGAGATATAGGAAGATGCCGGAAGAAGAATCATCAATTCAGTGACGATGACAGAGTTCTCATTTCAAACAGTGTGGGAGCACCCAATAGCAAAGCTGTGCTGTATTTTATCAAGAAAACTACATGAATATAAAATAATAAATGGTTATTGATGATATATGGGATAATGAGCCCCTCAGGTCAAATGTCCTTTAACATGCTTCTGAGAATGAGTGGAGGATCTTTATCAATTATTAATATTAATGGTATTAATGATGCAGCTAGATTAAAGACTTGTTCTTAGTGAAGTGGCTGGTTTGAAGAAGACAATCAGAAGCTGCAAAGGCATAATTATAGTGGGATCATGGGATATAAGAACAATGGACATGGGAAAGCTCCACACAGTGAAACATGAAGACATAGCAACTCCACATTTACATGTTAATCAACAGCCAGTTTGAAACAGGCTGGACACTAAGTAGTTCACACTGTTTACACCTCAACACATGTAAAACAAAGAAGGGAGAGTGTTGCTTTCATAGTCAGGAAGAAGTATAGTAAGGATAGTATTTGGATACAGTAGTTGCAACCAATGACCAAATAGCATGAATAAGATATTGCATAAACTCTTCAAGATATATAAGATGTGTGGACTTAGTTTCCCAGTTTCCTAGTTCCTTGTCTTACCAATGTGTGAAACTTGTTTTACCAACCTTACCAACTGATCTAAACTGACATTGAGATGGTAAGTACCACTAGACTAGAGATAAAGAGACCTACTTCCCCCAGCCTGAAAGCCCTCCAGCTATGTGAACTTCAACTACTCAATGTTTCATCAATAGCTCTGTTAGAAATTCTGAGAAACTAGCCCCATGAAATATGTATGGAAGACTGATAGGTAGATCTAATCGATTTGAGCCATTCTTTGTTTGGGACATCTAAGAAAAGGAACCGATAAGAAAAACATCATGGCATCATTGGTTTCTCTTTTTTTGAGGATCCTGCTGTGGTAGGAAAGAAATTTTAGAATAAAAATGATGGCAGTTTATAGAGAGAGGAATATCTTCTCTATAATAAAAGAACGTAACTTTTGGCTATTAGTCAACACCATCTCTATTTCATCTTTCTTAAGAAGGAGCAGATGCCCAGATAAAACATGGTTGTAAACTGTACCCTTATAGTTGCTAGGTAATTGCAGCATGTATCCTATTTCTCTTGCTCATGTTTTGCAAAACAACAAACTGAAGAAGCTGTGAATATGCATCAGGGATTCAAGGAAAGACTGTCAGATGGTAGAAATACAAAACAGAAAGAACAGTCTTGCATCTCTTTGAACTTATAGAACAAAGGTAAGGTTCTTTTGGAAATAATTTAGAGTTAGAGATCAAACATTTATTTACTTTTGAGACATACCCTCTGAAACTAATTTCTGAGCCTATATAGTTGGATACCGGGATAATCAAGAATGCAATCAGGACCATGGACAGCTCAAATAGAAAGTACATGCAAAATCCATATTGATTCATCAATTTGTACTGAGGGACTAAGGTAAATTCTACCTGACGATGTTGAGCTTGATACCTCATGTCTACATGAGCCACACTTTGGAATTTCCTGGAAGAAGTACAGGCGGTCCTCAACTTACAACCGTTCGTTTAGGGACTGATTGATGTTACGATGGCACTGAAAAAAGTGACTTATGACTGTTTCCCACACTTTTGACTTTGATCACATGATCAAAATTTGTACACTTGGCAAATGGCATGTATTTATGGCTGCTATGCCCCAGGGTCATGTGATCAGCTTCTGCGACCTTCTGTCAAACAAAGTCAATGGGAAATCCAGATTTACTTAACACTGTGTTATTAACTTAACACCTGTGGTCAGAAAGATCATAAAATGGGACAAAACTAACAGAATAGAATAAGAGACTTTAAAGGTCTTCTAGTCCAACCCCCTGCTTAGGCAGGAAACCCTATACTATTTCAGACAAATCGTTATCCAACATCTTCCTAAAAACTTCCAGTGTTGGATTATTCACAACTTCTGGAGGCAAGTTGTTCCACTGGCTAATTGTTCTAACTGTCATGAAATGTCTCCTTAGTTCTAAGTTGCTTTTCTCCTTGATCAGTTTCCACCCATTGCTTCTTGTCCTGCCCTCAGGGGCTTTGGAGAATAGCTTGACTCCCTCTTCTTTGTGGCAGCCCCTGAGATATTGGAACACTGTTATCAGTGTTCCAGTTTAACAACTGTCTTGCTTAGCAATGGAAATTTTGGGCTAAATTGTGGTCATATACTACCTGTTTATGCAGTGACATTCATAAAGCAAGGGAAAGGCATTACATATTTCATGACTTTTACTAAGTCCTACATATCACATTTCATTAACAGAGCACTTAACTTTGCTCACAAGCAACATAACTTTAACCATCAAAAGAATCAGGTAGAAGAATTATATTTCTGAGACTGTATTAAATTACTAGCCAGTTGGAGTAGACAATCAAGTACACATTTCTCTGTTTAATACTCTATTTGTCATTAACAATTGCACAGATTATGCTAGTCAGCAATTTCCTTATTCACTATTTCTTATAAAGGTGAAAGCAATATATATCTCCCATGACTGGAAGTTCTCCCATGATGCAAATTTAACAAAACCCAAAATATGCAAGATGTTCAACTAGCACAGTCAGTAAGAGTGATGTACATCAGGAGGTAGTGTAGCTTTTAAACATGATTTCACTGATTAAGTAATTAAATGGTTGAGTTTCCACTATAGGTGGTCCTCACTTAACCACTCATTTGGTGACTGAACTGATGACAGTGCATGACGAGTGGTACATAGGACCAGTTTGAGGTACCAGCCATCAAAGCATACCCATGGTCATTTGATTGCCATCTAGGCATCCTGCTCATAATTATGACATTGCAGTATCCTGTGGTCATGTGATTGCCATTTGCCATGGAATAAGGCAGTTGGCCTCTTTAATGATCCATGTGACATCCTTATTTAACTGGAGACGCCAGAATTTCCATACTTTAGTAGTACTGTTATGTAAAATATACTTTATCTCTTAAAATGCCCCTTAACTATTAGAAATTCTAATCTATTGTTAATCAAGGACTACCTACACCCATTTCATATGGGAACTGGTATCTGCTTTTTCTGTGATTACCTGACCATAGGCTTTGGTGAATTAAAGAAGACAGGTGAGAGGTAGTGAAACAACAAAACAAGAGGTAGTCTCATTGACAGCAGATTCACAGGCATTACTAGTATTAACAGCAAGATCAAATAGGACAATTTTGCCATTGACTCCAGTACTGTTCTACCTCAAAACTGTCCTTTTATTTTCCTCTATGAACCAGAATTTATCAAGTTATTCATAGGACTGGTAGTATCCTTAATATTTTTAGCCATGGAACCATTAGGCACATTTAGAAGTTTCAACACATACTGAAAAAGCTCAAGTGAGATCTCATTGGGCACTTTTTAACCAACACACCTCATACTGAAGACTAGGTTTGGTGTCTAGAAACTGGGAGACTATAAATTCTAGTCCTGCCTTAGCCATGAAAGCTAGCTGGGTGACCTTGGGCCTGTCACTCTCTCTCAGTCCAACTCACCTCACAGGGTTGTTGTTGTGGGGAAAATAGTAGGAGAAAGGAGAATTGGTATAATCACTGCCTTAAGTTGTATATGAAAAAAGTGGGATAAAAAAAAAATCCTAGCCTGGAAATAATGTTTCCCCAGGTGTTCAGAGGTTGCTATTCTTGCAATCTTTTCCTAATTGAACCTGGAAGTTTCTTAGGACAGAACTCCTGCTCTGTCTTTGTAATTTAGCAAGCCTACAAAAAAAAATCTCCACCTTCTCAATTAATGACTGTCAGCTGAACTTGTAACCTGCCTCCTCTGCAGCTATTTTGCATTTGTGATGCTGTGAACTGTCAGAAAAATCTGTTGCCTTTTGGGTTGATGCCCAGGGAGGCATTTCACACCATCCTTTGAGCCCTCTGTGACTGGGGAGTGTCCCCGTGTGCCCTTGCGAAGCCCCCTCAACATTGTGAGAAACCAAACGAGGGAATTTTGGCTCTTTCTCAAACTTTTCTTCCTTCTCCCATTGCCTGATTCATCTTTTAACCAGCTTTATTTGTGGCAACACAAGGCTCTTGTGTTGCTATGCTTTTTTTTTCTTTCTCACCACCTCCACACCTGACATCTTCGGCAGAACAAAAGTATGCTATTATAACAGAGCATAAAATAGGCCTGAGTATTTTACTACTGACAATTTGAAAACAAAAGTGAGAAGGGAAAGAAAGACTGGCACATTTTATCAGGGTGTGCAGGTGGCCAAAAGTTCCTAAGGTGATGAATATCTCCCGATTCATCTTTCTTTTTCTTTTAATCTCTCCTCTTTCCGTGATATAAGCTCCTTGTGCCAAACTATGAAGTTTCTCTTGAAGTTTCCATTTCAGCCTCACAGGAATAGAATAAGCTGAAAGAGGCAATTAGCCCACTTCTATATCTTAAACATACTTGGTTCTCTGTGTGTAGCTTTAATCTGTGGTTCCTACCACTTTTTGACTGCACACTGATGCAAAGAAATCTGTAAGGAATTGCACTGTCAGCCATCCTATCTGATTCTCAAGGAATTTTATTCTAAGTCTGATTGTTTTCTAGAAGCACTTGTATCTTCATAAAATTCCTCTCAATAAAAATCTTCAGGTTTTTAAACAAAATTACCATAAATGCTCCTCAAACCCAGTTTTTTTTTTATCATATAACTCTCCAGAGCAAAATGCTGTGGGGTTTTAATGAAAAGCACCCTTGGTGCTCTTCACCTCCGTCTAGTATTTCAGACTCTGTAATTCCATTGTCAATCCTGCATTGGCATCATGAGAACAGAAGTCCAGCAGATCTGGAAAACTTTCAGGTTGAGAAGGTACCTTTCATGTCTCCTTAAAGAGAGATCCAACCACTGGAGTTAAGGAGAAATTTGCCAACAGTGAGTACAATTAATTGGTGGAACGGCTTGCCTACTGAAGCTTGCTCTATTGCTGGAGGTTTTTGGTTTTCAATAAGAGTTTGAAAACCTGCAATGGTGTAAGGCCATTATGGCGAACCTTTGACACGTGTGTCACAGGTGGAACGCATAGCCATATCTGAGGGCGTGCGAGGCATTGCCCTATGTCAGGTCCATCGTGTATGCGCGTGCTGGCCAGCTGATTGTTGACCTTCCAGAGGGTAAGGGGAGGCAGTTTTCACCCTCTCCAGGCTTCAGGAGGGCTTCAAGAATGAAAAATGGCACAATGGGCCAACCGGAAGATCTGAGGCTTCAGTGAGGCCTGTGCGCATGCGCAGAGGGGCAGTGGGGGGTGGGCAGCACTGCATGCACCCTTTTGGCACCCGAGCAGAAAAAGGTTAGCCATCACTGGTATAAGGTCTCCTTCTTGAGCAGGGAGCGGGATTAGAAGAACTTCAAGGTCCCACCCAGCCCTATGATTCTACGTTAACATTTGTTAAGTGAGCTTTGTCCCATTTTACCACTTTTCTTGCCACGGTTACTAAGCGAGTCACTGCCATTGTTAGATTCATACTATGTTGTTAAGTGAATCTGGCTTCCCCCCTTTGACTTTGCTTGATAGAAAGTTGCAGAAGGTGATTGCATGACTCCATTTATGACACTGCAACCGTCATAAATAGGATTCAATTGCCAAGCCTCTGAATTTCGACCCCATGACGATGGGGAGGCCCCAACGGTCGCAAGTGTGGGGGGGAAAAGCAATCGCAAGTCCCTTTCTTCAGTGCCATTGTAACTTTGAACGGCCACTAAACTCATTGTTGTAAATCGAGGACTACCTGTTCAAATGCCATTCTCCTCAGCTTAAAAAAATCCTTGGTGAGTCTCCCTTCTTCCTTTCTTCCAGATCAAGCAGCTTCTCTAAAGATATCCCAAAGGTGCTTTTTTTTTTTCCTTTTCTTTCAAGAGGCAACTGGACTTTCTGGTGTCC
>JANHFT010009742.1:52784-73638 GCA_032467955.1 Pseudoxenodon macrops
TAGGTCTGAAAAAAACAGCTTCTAAAGCACAGCTGATAGAGAGAACCAATCAACAAAGCATGCAAAGCCAGGAAGATCAGGAAGGTTCTTCAGAGGGAATAGCAGTGAAAAACCCTGCAAAGACTTAGGGCTGGAAAAAAAAGCTTCTTCGGAGGGAGTAGCAATGAAAGGCTACAAAGATCACTTCATTCTTCACTCACCTCGTCAGGTCTGAAAAAACGCTTTGAAAAAGCTACATTCAGAATATAAGATGCACTCAAATTATCAGCCCCAATTAGGGGGAGAAAAGGCGCGTCTTATACTCAGAAAAATACAGTAATTCACACAACACTGTCTCACTACCTAATAGGGCTGTATTACTATTATCCTTCTCATCTTTCCCATTACCTATTTCCTTATCTTCTTATGACTATAACTTTGTTGCTTGTATCTTATGATTTATATTAATTGTTTTATTTAGTATCCTAGTATGATTCATGTTGATTGCTTATTTAGTATCTTATGGCTATTACGGAGTGTTGTACCCTGTTTTATGATGAATGTATTTTATGATGATTATGATCATGATTTAATACTTGTTGCTTGTATGTATACTGAGAGCTTATGCACTGGAGACAAATTTCTTGTGTGTCCAATAGCATTTTACTAATAAAGAATTCTATTCTATTCTATTCTATTCTATTCTATTCCATCCCATCCCATCCCATCCCATCCCATCCTATCCCATCCCACTTGATTCCATTCCATTCCATTCTCCTCAGCTCAGGAATCATAGCAATCACCGGCTCCATTAAAGGCTGGTTAACTTGCTTTCCTTCACTCTTCTCCATCAAACAAAGATAGAGATTCATGGTGGAGTTCTTTCCAGCAAGGTTACAAAGGTCATGGCCTTTTGTGGGAAATTTGCCCAAAGGTTATGTTTTGCATCACCCAAGTCACAACCAGACTGAGAGAACCCTTGTTCATGGACTCTTTCCATCCTCTTATTGAAGTGCCTTTGCAGAACAATCTTTAGCTTGTAACGTTAATCACTGATTGGAAGTTTACATCAATTTTAGAAGCAGTAATCTAAAACGTACCCTAAATTAGAAAAACGTGACAGGGAAGTAGTTAAGGTGAAATCAGATTCCCCACCCCCGATTATCCTATTTATGAGGTAAAATTTCAAACCATTCAACAGAACTATGAGAAGACTCAGCAGACAAGACGGTGGCTGAGTTAGTTTGGTTTAGTATTGCATCTCAAAGTTGGACTTTAAAGGCCACATCTGCAAAAAGATTAACGGGGAGCCAAAGGGGATCATACTTGACCAGTGAGACATTTTGAGAAAGAAGTCTAATTTGAAATGTGTCTTGATAACTTTGAAATGAAAATGATACATATCTGACCAAGCAAGCATTAGCAGAAAGTTAACTCCATATTAATTGCATAGACAATTTATATAATTTTATATCAGATGTAGACAAAGCCTTTCTGGAAATTGTTCAAGGCTCTTGGCTGCACGTACAATAATTTCTTTTATATCGGGTATGTTTTAACAGCACTGAAGAATAAATACAGAGATGTAAATTTGGATAGTTGTTTCTTAGGTATGTCAGCCATCAAACATTGTCCACTTGCATTCCATTTTTATTAATATTAGTATTTACATTGTACACTTCTCTGCTCTCTTCAGTGGCAAATAAATATGGGATCATAAAACTCATCATAGTTCTGGATTCTTTTGTGATGTCAGTTTAATAAAGAACCTGAGTAGGAGAGACTATAATTTAATAATAGAGAACTTCTCAATTTGAAGGATATTACCATAAGTAGATTGGAGGGAGGATAGAGATTTAAACTAGGGAATAAGTAAAGTATCAACAATCAATGGAGAACAAAACAGTTGCCTGACCTAACATTCTGAAATGAAAGACTGATGATGGAATATTGGGCCAAACATTCATGAAACTGAATTGGTGGCAGTTCACAAAAACCACTAACCTCTCAATTTTGTTATAGTTTTTATAACCAAGTCTTTACCTGTTCTTTACCTGTAAAATTCCATGATTTTTACCTGTATATGTCTCTGAATAAATGAATTCCTGCAAGTTGTCCTTTTTTTAAAATCCACTTTAATCCACTTTTTCATAATCACTGATGTAAGAAAGAATGCTTAATCCTCAATGCTTAGTATGTAGGGAATAGAGTTGATTAAGCAGAGTTAAGCTGACATTCAGCAAGGTTGAGTTTATCTGGGACTAAATTAACCCATTGCATTTGATTGGCTAGGTCAATTGATTTTTCCATGATATCCTAATTTCCTCTTCACACCCAGTTGATTTAAAAAAAATTAGTTATGGAAACATAACTAATTTTTATGCTGTTATTTTAGAGAAATAATTAACTAGATTAAGCAATGTGATATAATTTGGGTGATATAAATTACAGCATGCAAACAAACAATGAAGATATGAGCCAAAATACTTCAAACTATATAACATAAAAAAATGTGGAATATGTTAAAATGTAAAATGAAGAAGCACCAGAACATAACAACCAGAACGTGATTCCACTCATCCATTATTATTTAGCGTATGATGAGAACATGATAGAAGAGAAGTAAACATATACACACAACCCACATAATTTTATACAAACGTTTTACAGGGTACAGTCGTGGCCTCATAACTGGATGTCCAATTCAGCTATCCAAGTGATTGCCTCTGGTATTGCTTCATTTAGTTCTTCTAGGGAACTGGAGAATTGTGGCCATCTTGTACAATATTTATAATAGTTTGCATATCAGCATCACAATCAGAACAAGAAGAATCTTTCCATCCCAACTGATAGAACATAGGCACTTTTTCCAGTATCACACCTAATTCTGTTCAATTTTGACCAGACAAAGCAAGGCCATTTAATAAAACCAGGTGATTTGGTAGAGGATTCACTAATGGTTAGGCCACAAGAAGGTATCTTGGACCATTCCTCTCTCCAGGCATTCTTGGGTTAAAGTTAGTAGATGCTACATCAATAGCTGTTTTCCATCCTGGCCTACAGGATTTCAATCTTGTGATAGACTTTGTATTATCCTGATGACTAGGATAATTCCTTGTTATTTAGCATCCTTGAACATACTGGATGAGAGCTTGTTGTCTTCTAATGTGGGGTGATATATTGCTAAGTACTAGTAACCAGTGCACAGAAGTGGAATGCAATGTGCCAGTGGTGATACTCACTGCCTGGTGCAAGGGTGAGTTCTGCTTTTCCCCCCTGCCGGTTTGCTCAGGGTCACGCTGCGTGCGCACATGTGAAGCAACAAAAAACCAGCTTCTACACATGCACAGAAGCAAAATTCAAGATGGTGGCACCCATGGAGACACCGATGGAACCGGCTCCGTGATGTCACTGTGGAGTTACTACCGGTTCTATAGAACTGGATAGAATTGGTAGGAACCCACCTCTGGCCTGGTGGACATGGACATCGACCATTGAGTGTGGATGCTGTTATTGACCATTTGGGTGTGGGTGCTGTTAAGCCACACAACAGCACAGTTTTCTGACCCCTAATGCCTGTGAAAAAAGCCAGGTCTTAATAGCTTTTAATCTCTATGTCAATAACAGTCTTTTATTTCAGCAACCAGGTATCAGTAACCATACCATATAGATTTCTATGACTTAGATTGCCCACTCCTGTCTTCGAAGGAAGACATTTTACTGATTGCTGAAATTAATTTGAACTTTTAAAGGCTGCAAAATAGGGTGAAATATTCTCAGAAAACATAACATGCCAACGGAGGCAATATAACCAAGGAAATAAACTATCTTTACAAAACTGTTTTTATTCCTTCACTGCAGACATTTCTAGATAGAAAAATAAAAAAGGAGATGTTTGCTCCCAGCAAGAGACAGAATCTTTAATGTCTTGTTTTATGGATATATATTGTTGTTGCTCTTGGTGGTTACATTAAAACTAACAGAAATCTAACTCTGTGGTTTATGTTGTTGTTTTTTCCCCATTTTCCTATACGGCGGGAATATGAGACAGAAATTGTCTGAAGAGTCAGACTCCTCCAGATGATAGTGGTTGATCTCACTCTCATAAGAGAGCTTAAAAAAATCCTTTTAAAAAGTGGGCATTGAAAGTGGAAACAACATATCCCTTGTGAGGAACGCATGACAGACAGTTAACTTATTTATTTCTAGTTAACACACTTCAGGCTTTCTGATTTTACAGCATTACATGTACTGAACCTCTTTAGTAAAGTGGGGGTTTCTCATTTCAGCCTAACTGCTGTTAATTTGTTCCAAATGTTAACATTGCAAATAAGGGTCTGGTTACCATCTCAACATCAAGTCGATAATAAGAACAGAACTGATCAGCATCTGGTTTAGTTCAGAGTTAAAACATACTGCCGAAGACTACAAAATTTGGACTGGAAGAAGCTGGCCATTTCAGGGCCACCATGCCCTCCCCTGAAGAACAGATCTCTCCCTAAACAGCATGTGTCATTATTTATTGCTTGATATGTTCACTAAAAAATGGACTATCACATTACTAATTTTGCCAAATTCCAAAATATGTAAACAAGCCAAAACCTCTTAGCATAAATTATGAAAGAGCGGCCTTAATGATATTTCTTTTTTTTTTAAAAAAAAACATGGCTCTTGCTTTCTGGACTTGGAAAAGTTGGGTTTTTTTTTAAAGCAGCATAAGAGAGAAAATTTTGAAGTTTCTAATTTCATCTCTGTTGCTGACAGCTCTTACCATAAATATATCATAGTATATTGGACACTGCCCCTTTGTGAATAAACGTGAAAACAAGTTTAATATATGAATCCAAACGTAACCCCAAAATAAGATTGATGCCCCTACAAAGAGGAAAGAGAAAGGGGGAGGAAGAGAGAGACAAGAGAGAGATGCTAAAATTTAACCAAAGCCGTAACAATTTTTAAAGTGCTTTTTCAAGTGTTCCTGCATTAAAATTTTACTTCTGGTAGATTTATATTTTGGAGATTTCCTTGCTTGATGAATTGTTCTATTCATTACGTGAGTAATAGCAAGGAACAAGGCCATGAAAGTGTGATAGATCTAAACTAATATAAGCTGTAGAATTTCAGTGAGGGCGAGATACTGAGAATGCTCACTTATATGAAGACAATTGCAAGATATGCCATTCTTTGCAATCCTTCCTTGGATAGATGCCACTTTATTTACAATATATCTTTATGCTTGATCAAAATTGTCACATTTGATTTGTGAAGACAGAAAAGCCCTACTTTATCCTTACATTGTACGCAATGATTTAGGAACATATTGCAAATCCTGATTTGCTTACCTGGAATTATTGAGTTGCTGAGCTTCACACAACAATTAAGAGCCAGCCAGCCAACCAACCAACCAACCATGCTTTAGCTCAGCACAATGAAAAAACTTAGTTGCAGTTGTAAAATACAACTTTAGCTGGAATAGTCATACTATTGAATCTGTCACAAATCTGCATACATTTGCCTTTTGGAATAAGTGGCAAAAGAAATTCACCACCACACAAAGACACAGATCCTGCAATTACATTGAAGAAAAACTGTCTTCATAAAAGTAATATTCTTATAAATTATGGCAGTTGAACTTCAATAATACCTGCATATTCATTTATTGCCGGCTGCACACTCTGTGGTTAATGAGTGTATTCAGCACTCCTGCGTTATTTTATCTGGGAAGGAAATATTAAAAGGCTAGGACTGATAGGAGATGGAGTTAAACAACAATTGGATGAGTTGCTGCTGAATTCTGTGACCTCACAGACTACGGGGTTGGGGAGACCTGGCTTGGCAGTAAGATGTGTTAAATATTCAGGATGTTTCTGAGAAACATGTTCCAACTGTGCAATGCAGCTGGTAAAAATTCAATTGTTCTTTAGGGGTTCATTAACAGGAGTGCAGAGCCCATATTTTTAACACAAATATTATACATGCAATTTCCACTAGGCAAGTGCATCTCTTGCACAAACAGTATTATTGTACCGCCATTGTTAACTTGCAAGTTCTGAGTTGTAAAGTTTATTACTATGAAATCTTCTCTTACAGTATAAACCACTTTATGGCAAAGGACAGAGTGATATTCTTGGGTGGATGGAAAATGCAAGCAATGCAATTCTTGCTAGGAAAGAAAATGTAGTTAGGGTTTTTTGTCCTTCCGTTGTAAAATGTCTGAAGCCCACGTAACTTTATAATACAACGTGCAGCAAGCATAAATGCGGTCACAAAGACAATTGTGAGAAGGGAGAAATAAAATGAAACGTCTAAGGCTCTATAGCAATGTGAGATAACAGAAGCAAAATTGAATCAACCTACCACCCAAAAGATAGATTGTGCAAATGATGGAACACTATTTAAGTGAATTCTTCCTTCATTATATCCTTATCACAACCCAAAACCTCAGTTAAGTTTTTAGGAAGATAGAAAATATTTCAAGAGTTTTATTTAATATAGTACTTCCATAGACTTTTATACAATTAGCTTAGTTATAAAATACATTAATGAACTGGAACCTTTTTATCTTGATGTATGTATGCAGGGAATTGGACTATAGCTTGTGAGGCATTTTTTTCAGAGTTTTTAAATGAGAAAAATGTTATTGAAGGAGAAAACGAATCTGTGTTTTTTTTTACCTCATTGGTTTTCAGTTTAGTTCCCTTTGCATTAAGAGTCAGGTCTGATCTGAATCAATAACATACAAATAATTTTTAAACTTAATAAGCTAAAATTATGTTTTGTAATTTATGTTTCTACAATTTTTCCAAACAAAATATTTTATTTATGCGGTTGAAGCAAAGTAATGAATGTTTAACCATTGAGAGGTTTGTCAAAAAGTATAAGGCAGATCATATTGAATGCCAATGCCCATTCCACACAGATTGAGAAACACTTTTATCTATTGATATATATGTTCATTCAAGCTGCACACTGATTATGTGCAGGACAAATCCCTCGGATAAAATTAACCCTGTAGACTTCTACCCAGCCTTTCTCTCTGCAGGCAAGAAAATCTGGCCTTCCCCTTATACTGCCAGAAAATACCTTTTTAATGATTTATGTCATAGCTTAAAATCTTTCCAATGCATCATTACAGTCCTCTCCCTTCCTTAGCTAGCCCTCATCATGAAGTCAGGGCCAAGTGAAACATGTTTCAAAAAGCAAAATGCCCAAACTATGTGATTTAAATAGGAAGAGATGTGGTGTGGAATACAGAATGCACTCATTTAACTGGTGATTAGTTTTCTGAAGCAGTTTTCCTATCCCCCTACCAAGTGCCAAGTTCTGATGTGATAACAACCTCAGCTCAACATAGAGAATTTAGAAAGGGTATTATGAGAAAATTAAGTTAATAGTAACAGCCTTTATGCATTTTTGCAGTTAAAATCTGCTATTAATAGCACATCGCTTATATTGTATCAATTAATCCTGGAAGAGTACATTTGAAGAACAAATATTTGGTTTACAGGTAATCCTCATTTAGCAAGCACAATTGGGACCGTCAACTAAGGGAAGTGGTCTTTAAGTGAAGCCACAACTGTGCTTATCACCTGCGGAGATCATTTTTTTAAAATTTATATTTCATACTTCTCAACCACTCATCTCCCTCAGAGAGTATATGCAAGAACTTGTCTCAAAGTTACTTTTTCATCATTATTATTACTGGAAATGGTCATTAAATTAGTCAGTCACTAAATTAATTAATTGCTCTAATTAATTAATGTGTCAATTTAATTATCAAATTGATTTCCAATCCATTTTTTTTAACCAATCCCTATCATTTGTTCTCAGTCAAATAAATATGGATATGGTAAAAGTTTAAAACACACACTCTTATATCTATTATTAATCCAAGCATTGCTTACATCTAAAATAAACGTAGAAAAAATTAAAATATACTGTAATTTAACACAATTTTTGACTCTTCAATCTGACTGCAGCTTGGCAAAAGAACTTTATGACACAGATGAAAAAAACTGTTGTCCTTTAACATACTTGGAAATGTCTCTTTTTGCACCTTGGCAAGAATTCACCCCCAGACTCTGGGATATGTTCAATGTAAGATTTTTTATGACTGAATGGCCCTATGAAACAATAATCCTTAAAAAAAAACTGTATTTCAAACTGAGTTCCAGTTCCAGCCTTGGAAATATCTAGCTTGCTACAAGTAATTATTGAATCTTGCAATCAAGCATCCCATAATTATTTTTGATCAATTAGGTTGTAATTAATACATTTGATATGCACACTGACTGAATGGAATAAAGACTTAAGAGATTCCTACTTTGCCTAGATTCTCATTTCGCCTGACGGTATTCAATATCAAACACTTCCATACATCTTAGATTTATTCAATCAAAAATTAGCATTTCATATTCACTGGATTTACACAGGAAAGGCCTGAGTGACAGAATCGTCAAGTTAAAAGATGCAATGAGACTATTCCATTTAAACAGCTGCTTGCAGTGTCCTACAACAGATCCATTTTGGAACTTATTATGTGTATTAACTCAATTTTGAGATAACTCAATTTTGAGACATTGTCAGATGTTCATTCTTTTGAACTACGTTCCTATTGCATGGAAATTGGCATTTGTACAAAGAATGTGGAGAAAGCACAAAGGCATTTTTAAAAATAAAATAAAGCTGTTTGCTGTGGAGGAATGGGCAAAAATTCCTACGCAGCAAGCAAGTTGTAGGAAAAGGGTGGTTGTAGTTATTGCAACTAAATAGTTACGAATTTAAGGCAGTGATTACTTTTCCACACGAGCACGTTGCATATACCTCCCTTTTTCTCCCTACATAGAAAGCATATTTAAGTTATGCACGAATTCAGAAAATCTGAAAGGAAACAAATGCTTTTTCACAATAGTCGAAAAGTTCCAAATGAAAAGAAAGCATTATTTATCCTCCCTAAAGCCCTTCTGCACTGAAAGGCCAGCAACAGAATCAATAATAAACACAATTTGTTGTAAAGTGAGGATCCATTAGTAAGGCCATGGAAGAAATTTAATGTCTGACCATCCCCTTGAGTATATTTTTCCTATATATTTTTAGATAGGAGCATAATAAAATTTCTAGAAGTGGTCAATTTTGAAGAGACTCCAAATAGGTCAATTGCCTACTAAAGGCCGTTCAGCATGACTGAATTCCATTTTGATCTTGCCTCTTGCCATCTTTTATCTTTAATTAGTTTTATTGTAATTTCTTTTGACTGTTGTGAATTGGGTGGCATGAAAGATAATTAATAAATTATCTTTATTTTATTTTTTAAACTGCCTTAATTTATCTAAACAAATGGAGGAGCCATTTCAGGTACAGGTTAGAATCAGCAGCATGAAATACAGCTTCACTTAAAGGCGGTACTTAATCCATAATGTTCAAAGTCTAGCACTTACTATTTTTCTACGGTACCATTTTATGAATCAGTGCTGCAGTCATATTAATAGTATTGTGCAATACAAAATATCCAGCTGAATATTACTTGATCATTGTGGCGAACTTTTAAGTCTGATCCATAGTTCATGTTCCATAGGCGACTTCTCTTTTGCACAAGTCTTGTAGACTTCCACAAGTGCAATAAACAATCCTGCGTTATCACTTAAATTTATTTCTTACATCAAGTTATGCCTTAAACATTTGCTCTACCAGGTTTGAAGAGACTAATGTTCAATAGAATTTACTGTTTTTATTAACTGCAGTGACTTTTCATCATAGAAGCAATAAATAGAAATCTTTTTTTTTTTTTATAAAACATATCATTCAAGGTAGCAACTTTTACTGACATGAAACCACTGTTAACATAATGAGGCATTTAAAATTAACTTTTAAATCTGTGAGGGCAGAATTTCAGTTATGGAGCTGGAGAAAAAGGTCATCCTTCTTAAGCTTTATGACTGAGTGATCTGTAGGGCTTCCAACATGTCTTCTACAGCTTTCAGTGAATACTTGGTCTCTTTCTTACTACGGCCAGCATACTATGCAAAACAAAAGCAAAGAAAAATCTTTTAAAAAACACGTGCAAATAAAGTACAATAGTCAAAGTTTCAATAGGTTTAAATTATTACAAAATGTTTGCTTACTTACTTATTTATTTATTTATAATTCATTTGAAATATATTTCAGCAAAATTTGATTATAAAGAAATAAATTTAAGCTCTACATTTAAAAATGTTTAAAACATTTTAAAATGATTACCAGAGGTGAGGAATGGGGCAGTAAAAAAAAAGGCAAGAAATTGACTTTACTCTCTCAATTTTCTGAAAATGAATTTTATTTCGTCAGTTTAAGTGTAATATATTCTCAAATGTTAATAAATAAGCATGTCACACACACACACACACACACACTGATTTGTTTTCTCATAATTAATTCTCATGAACCATTGACAAAAGGTAATATTACATTTGAAACAAAATTAAACTATTAACCCACTTTTGACCTTCTGAATATTTTTTAAACTTGAGGAATCTTGATTCTATAGCCTAAGATTTCAAAGAAAATAAAAGGAAATCAAAAGGTTACATTGGAATAGCCCCTTCTACTCTCTTCAAAAATTGACTAGATCCTGTGCATTTCAGTTTAGGGGAAAATAAAGCTGATTGCCAAAATGCATTCAGAAATCTTTGATTTATTCTATCTTTAAATACATTAAAAGAAATATAAGGTATTAAAAAGTTCCACTGAATGGCATTGGCATGATTGAAACAATAATATACTGTATTTTATTCTGGTGCTACACAAACAGACACAGAGAACTCTTCAGTATAAGTTACCCAGCTATACTTTAGTTTATTACATTATGTTTTATTACACCACTGTAACTATACATTTTCTCTCATACAGTTCCACTAGTATACACGGCTGGTGAAGACATGCCTCTAAATTATATAAATTCTGTAATTTGGCATGCTCTTTAGGTGAGATGTTTGTGTGTGCTTTAAATCTATACCATATGGCTACAAAGACACATCTGAGAATGCTCCGACATCTCATTAAATCACAGGAAACATTGGCAAAACAACCCATCATTATCAACTCTTCATGAGTGTAAGAGTAATCCTGTAAAATCTGATCAAGGGTTATATAATCCAACATTCTATTATGCAATAGCTAATAAAGTATTTTTAAGAAGCCAACAAGCAAGATTTGAGGGTAAAAGGATACACCCTGCTCATCTTACAGCAATTGGTACTGTAAAATAGATTATACTGCCTTACCAAAGGTAATGGCTCAGATTAACCATTCCTCTAGGGCAGGGGTGTCAAACTCGATTTCATTGAGGACCGCATCAGGGTTGTGTTTGACCTCAGGGAGGGGGAGCAGAGTGGGTGTGGCCAGCTCACCATCACTCATGTCGGGGGCACCTAGTGCTTTGTCAGAGAAAATGGGCTCCCAGGGTCCATTTTCGGCGGCCCTCCTGAGCTCCGTTTTTGCTGGCAGAGACACATGGGCCACCATGCTGACAAAGACACTGTGGGCTTCAATGTTTCCAAGAAGGCCCGTGGGCCAGATCTAAGCACCCTGTGGACCGGATCCATTCCCGGGCCTTGAGTTTGGCATCCCTGGCCTAGTGACTGTTTGAAATTATGATGGTGCTGGAAAGAAGCGATTTAAAAGTGGATCTCACAGTTGTGACTATTGTGGTCACATCATGAGCCTAGTGCTTAGCCACCGCCTGGATTTCTGTCAACTGCAGTATCCGGTGGTAATAGGAACATCATTTCTGACCTTCCTAGAAGTTTCCAACAAATAAAGTCAGTAAGGAAGCTGGAAGGAGGTTGCAGGTTGCAAACATATGATGTCTCACTTAATGACCAATTGAAAAAAGATAGTAAAACTGGATATGGTCCCATGATGTTTCGCCTAACATCTGTACTACTTACTGGTGAATTTTCCAGTCCCTATTGTAGTTGTAAGCTGAAGACTACCTATATCTTATAATGTAAAGGTAGGTCTCGATTAGTACAGTTAAGGAATCCTATGAAATGACCAGATTATTCAAACATGCACTGTTCAAAATGACATTTCTATGGAAAAATACAGTAATTAGTTCCAGCTCAACAGAAAAAGGCAATGAAAAATTTAAAAACATAAATGTTTATGCATGTATTGATAAATTAATACAGTGAAGGATAAAAAAATGCACTTATAATTTAAATGTATGGTTAACCAAGTCACAAAGTAGTTATAGAAAGCAAAATAAAAACAAAAAAATAATCCTATTTTAGTGACCATGTTAGTGTCATTTAATTATATAAAACTTTTGCTCTAATGTAATGATGAGACTCGTTTATTTCAATGTTTTGTGCGATCGAGTCAGTTTTTGAATCCTGGCAGCTGCATGGAAAAATTCCTGCAGTTTTATCGGCAAAGTTTCTCAGAAGTGGTTTGCCATTGTCTCCTTCCTATGGTTGATCACCTATAGCTTACTGGGCCACGATTACCTGGCTGACTTTGTGACTAAGGTGTGGCTAGAATTCATGGCTTCTCAGTTTCTATCTTGATGCCTTAACCACTACACCGTTTTTCTCTGCATACACGAATGATTCAGGATCTAAAAAAATCTAACCTATTATAGGGTGGAATTATTTACTTCCTTAAAACTTCAGTTCTTGTTCTAACCTCCTTACTTAAAAAAGGGGGAGAACAGGAATACTGCTTTGCTCTGCTCACAAGGTGGCAACCTTTAGCAAAAGAGATGTTTCAAAGAAACAATAGCTACATTCTCAGTCTATTTGTTAGGTTTTTAGTATCTTTAAATACATATGGACAAGGCAAACCACATGGTGCACTCAGGTCAAGCAAAGTTTGGTATTTTTTTATGGCATCTTTTAGAAGGGTAGGGTGTAAACTTGATATTCTGGCCAATTTCTCATATATGTAATTTTATCCCACCTATTTAAATTCCCCTTGCAGTTTTTAGCTAGATATGGTATCTGTCACTTTTCAGTTAAAATACAGCTGAAGTATGCAATATATCATAAATACATGAAGTCACAAAGAAATGCTGACATTTGTTTTAAGTATATTTTAGTTGAGTAACAATGCAACTGTTCTGTTAAGTATCAACTGAAAGAGGAGCCAGTTAACGATAATTTTGATTTACTTCCAACATAACTTCCCAATAGCTTTGGAACTGGACCATAAAGTTATAAAATATAAATTGCATTTTATAATTTGTACTGCTGTGTTTAGAAATAAACTAAAAGTATAAGGAACTCTTAGTATCTAACTTTACAGAACTTGAATTTTAGCACCAGGTTTACAAATTGCTGATATTATTTTAAAGTCAGTTTCATATAGATACCTTTTATCACTAAGAACACTAATTTGCATATTATGAAACTGTGTGCTTAGCATTTAACTTTTATTAACATAAAATCAGAGCATCCATTGTCAATGATTAAGAATGAAATTGCCCAATGCGATAGGCTATTTCATAAACAATGATAATCTTCTAACTTTTCCAACTAAACTACTACAGTGCATGATGTAACAATGCCAACCACTGGACATATTTATATCAATAGACTTTACAGTGCTTTACAGCCCTGTCTAAGCAATTTACAGAGTCAGCAATGTTTCCCCCCAACAATTTGGGTCCTCATTTTACCTATCTCAGAAGGATGGAAGGCTTTCACCACCGTGGCTCAATATGAAGAAATGCTGGGTACAGAGTGCAAAATACTGATGTTAAGGCTTTCAAAACCAACAATACTGGAGTATAATCATCTTCACTTACTCAACAGCTAGGCGGCATTAGAAATTAATCAAACAAGCATTCCATGCATTATTCACAATTTATTATGTGCTATCAAGTTGTTGTCAATTCCCAATTACCATAAAGATTTTCTCCATGACAAACTGTCCTGGCATCCATTTATTTTGTTGCTTGTCCTTTTCTTCTTTTTCTTTTCCCTTTCTCAGAATTAGAGTCTTCTGCAGAGAACTTTGTCTTCACATAATGCCTTCAAAGTAGGATAATTTGAGCCTGATCATTTGGGTCTGGATTGATTTGTTTGATGATCCATTGATTTTATTTATTTATTTTTGTCTGTCCACAGAATTCTTAGAAGTCTTCTCCAATATGAAAATTCAAAGGCGTCAATACTTTTTCTATCCTGCTTCTTTAAAGTCCAACCTTGGCTTCCACTGAGTGTTGCAGAAAATATCATAGCTAGCAGAATTCTGATTTTGGTAGATATAGACACATCACATCATTGGAATATCTTTACCAAGGCCTCATGGCTGTTCTATCAAGTGCTAGTCTGATTTTTCAAAAAGCAACTGAACTTTCTTTGTTTTTGCCTGAAAACATTCCACTTCCTACCCAAGACGTTTCTTCAGTTCTGACTGAACATGATGTAGATTATTGTTTCTTTTTCCAATTATGAATAGAATAGAATTCTTTATTGGCCAAGTGTGATTCGACACACAAGGAATTTGTCTTCGGTGCATGTGCTCTCAGTGTACATAAAAGGACAAGATACATTCATCAAGAATGATAAGGTGCAACACATAATGAAAGTCATAGGGTACAAATAAGCAATCAGGAAACAATATCAATAAAAGTCGTAGGATACAAGCAACAAGTTACAGTCCTGCAGTCATAAGTGGGAGGAGATGGGTGATAGGAACGATGACAAGACTAATAGTAATGCAGTCTTAGTAAATAGTTTTGAGAGTGGTGAGGGAATTATTTGTTTAGCAAAGTGATGGCGTTGGGGAAAAAACTGTTCTTGTGTCTAGTTGTCTTGGTGTGCAGTGCTCTATAGCGTTGTTTTGAGGGTAGCAGTTGAAGCAATTTATGCCCAGGATGCAAGGGTCAGTAAATATTAGTCTCTATCAATATACCGGTATTGTTTCCAAACTAAATCTGATGTCAGACATGGAATAATAAAAATAAACTGGAAGAACATATTGATTTTGTAGGACACAGCTTCAGGTGGGTTGCTTAAGCCACAGGAGACAGATATGCCTTAAACTGTGAAGAAACTGAGCTACAGTTTAAGATATAATATATCTGTCTCCTGTGACTTAAGACAATGGCTTGGGTGGGTAAGTACCATGCTATATGGGTTAATTAACTTATCAGTGTAAAGCAAGATTATATTTCCAATGGTTTTGTCTCATAACCACTATCAGTTAGACAATTATTATTAAGTATATTCTATATTTAATTTTGTTACAGAATCATAGAATTGAAGGGTTGAAAGAAATCTGGGGAAATCAAATTCACAATACGTACATAATTTCATTTCAGCAGATTTTAGAATTCATCTCAATTCTACTGCATGTCTACAGCAGGAAACCACTGGTTAAAGTATTAGATTTACACTAATTGATCTACCATTTCTGTACAGTATTATTGCTACTGGATTTGCAAATGTGAAACTTTGGGATCAAAGTCAAAGCTTTTGGCAATCAAGACCAATGAATTCTACTCAAAATTCAGCACTTGGATCTATTAACCAAGGATGGAAGCAAAAAACAGATTTATTTGTTTTATTATTTATTTGTGGTATATGAAAAGGTTACAGAGTGGGACAGAGCAGAAAAAGTCCATTGATTACTTAGCAAAAATAAAATTTCAGCTTTTGGCTCATAATACCTGACACGTAACTATGCCCTTCTGACATAATGTCTAGCATAATGTTTTTAATTATCCCATAATTTAATATAGAAAGTAATCCTTTTTTAAAAACAAAATAGCCATGCGCTGTATCTAAATTTCAGTAAGTGCCTCTTTTACAGTTGCAGAATTTCCTATTCCCTAAAATAAAATAAATGTGATTTTAATTGCAAAAATTAAGTACGCATAATATACTATTTTTAACTAAACCTTTTTGAAAGTAGAACAGACATCTTCGGATGAGATTCTTCCTACTCCTATACCACAATTCTGTCCTCCTCCAACCTCACCCAGTATTGCTGCAGAAGGTTACTACTCTTTCCAGAACTGGACTGGAAACTTAGCTCTACTTGTGCAACTTTGGATTGCATTCGTTTATATGTATTTAAGTAATACTGTAGTCATATCTACAAAACTGCCAAACTAATTGTACAAATGCAAGGGAATTTTCTCCTATTCAGTATAAGTATCTCAGAATTCAGTGCTACTGGCTTATTGCCAATTGTTTAGACTTTGGTTTCTTCTGATTTCTAATTCTTCATATTGCATAGCAACACTGAAACTCTAGGGATTCTTTGAAGCATCAGACTTTGCCACTCAGAACGCTGTTTGGAACCAGAATTGTGTTGTTCTTGTTGTTGTTGTTATTTTCAATAGTTATTTAAAATAGTTTTTTCAACTTCTTCATCCGTTTCAAATCCTAAGGTGGGAGAGAACTTGAGTAAGACATAGACCACTGGAATAGTATCATGTATTTACAGGATTATTTTTCTTGGCATGCGGTTTAGGCTTTACATGCTATGTGGCTGAAACCAGATTAGCTTCTAGTGCTAAAGAATACTCACTGAGAATTTGCTAGCCTTGACGAATCATTGTATATGCTTACAAGTTTGTTATTTTAGTGTTATGATGCAAATTCTACAGATTGTTCCAACACTCCTGTAGTATTTAAGAAAGAGCAACTGTGAGCGCTTATTTTTAGTATTTGCTCAGCAGCTGCTTCCAAACGATGTCCACATTCCATGTGCTTCTCTAACGCGTAGAAATATGTTGTGTCACACTGATCTAAAGCTTTGTGCAACCTTTCTCTATTTCAGCTTTGGTTTGCATTCGTTAATGGATTCTCTGGGCAGATTTTATTTGAGCGCTGGTGTATCGGGCTCTACAATGTGGTAAGTGTTCTTCGTGCCTCCCCTCCCCCCCCCAGATATCAGGCCAAACTGGGGATGACATTCCAGGGCTGTTCACGTCTGTGCAGCTTATTTCATCTGATCCTCTCCATTGGGCTATTTCACTTGGGCTTGCTGGCCAGTAGGGCTGAACAAAAAATAGAAAGCTTTTATTCCTGGTCTGAAAAAATTCCTTTAAAGATTTAAATAATTCTTTAAACCTAGCAAATGCCTCCACAATTTATGGCCAACCAAGACAAAATGGCCCCATCAGCTTTCAACAAAATTGACAATCGTGCAGGGGACCAACAGGATATGGTTCAATTCTCTTTAGAGTAGAGTTCTACTTTAATTCTAAAGTAGGAAACAGTTCAGATACAGCAGAATAGGCTCCTTTCCCAAGTGGGAAAAAATAATTGGGTGGACGGATAGATTTCAAGAGTTGGAATTGAAGTGGTAAATCATGGTTTGCCTACTCCTTAGAGGACTGACTCTTGAGAACGTTTTAATAGAGGATATGCAGTCATTTCCTCTGATATGTCATTATTCTTGCTGATGGCTCATCTCCACTAGCTGAGTCAGCTGTTATCACATAATTATCACATAGTTATCCTAATGTTTTAATAATATTATTTTAATATTTAATAAGCAATCTAATTTAGTTGATGTGACCTCACTCAGTGGAGGAGACGTTGGAGACACGACATTTTGTCATGCTTGATTAATTCATGATTAGACAAGGAAAACCAACCACTAAATGTTATTATCAATCTCAAATAAGCCTAACCCAATCTACCAAATTTCCAGTATAAATATTTACCATCATGAATATATTTCAGCTCAACACTAATTAAAAACACAATATTCCCATAAAACATGAAAATACTGCCTGATTCTAAGATACTCATATAATTTTTCTAAAACAAAGGAAGACTAATACTAACACTAAGCTCCCCCCAAACGGCAATCCAGATAGTTTGTATCCTACTATATTCAATATAAATTTATCTACCAGAAAACATAAAAAATGGTCAAGTCTGATTAGTAAATATATTAACCTCAAGGAGCCCTAAATCTAACTGCCCTATATATTAGAATAAATATTTAATATCATCCTCCATCTAAACCTTAAAACATTAGGCTATCTTTAATGATAAAAGATAATCCTGAATCTAATGCAATTCGCAATTTTACTATCAAGTTCAAGAAAGCCTAATTCTTTCCCTAATGTGCCCCCCTACAAAATGACAATACAAATATTTAAACTAAGAATCACTCAACATTCTATAGAAGTTTTAATTTAACTTAACATGGTTTTGATTGAATACGTGCCACCTTGTTGGTGTCAACATAGATAGATTTGCTTCATTACAATCAATCAGCTAGTATTTCAGATCTTCCAAAGGTGCATTCATCACCATAAGCCATGGTTGGCGCAGTGGTTAGAATGCGGTACTGCAGCTTATTTCTGCTGGCTGCCTGCAGTTCGGCAGTTCGATTCTCACTGACTCACTCAGCCTTCCATCCTTCCGAGGTCGGTAAAATGAGGACTCATCCCTTATCCATGTAAATATAAGGCTACAGCTAACTATTAAAAAAAACACTGTTCTGGATCAGAATAGCAGTTATTAAATATTCCTCAAGAAAGCTGAACCTTAACACTAACTTCTATAGAATACCAAAATTCAATCTTAAAATCATCCTATACTGATTCTGAATCATAATTTAGTTGAAAAATTATCACTGAGTATAAAATGATTCCTTAGTTTCAAAAATATGTTATGCTATGATATCTTGGGAAATACTATACAACTTTTAATGGATCATAAACCTTGAAAAAGCCAAATGCTGGCCTAACCTACTCAGAATAACAATACAAAGATTAACTTAAAATGTAAAATACCACTATGCATAAAAATATTACTCTGGGTGTAAGTAGCTTAATCCTAACTGTAATCTTCCCAAATGCCAGTATAAATGTTGAGCCATAAAAATATTTCCATATTCAGTCTGAAGACTAATTTACAGTTGAGACTGCTACTAAACACAAGAGCACTCACTAATTCTAACATATAGATTAAATATTACTATAAAATTCAAGCACGCATGTATGCGTGTATGTTTATCATATTTTCAAAATTGCTTTTCATCCCACAGAGGGACTTTGAAAATATATTAAATTTTTGTAATTCATTTCATAAATATTATTACTATCTTCTTTGCTTTTGCTTCCTATGAACCCAACTATTCATCCACTTGTCTGGAAATTATTAAAATGAATTAATTTAATATGTACTGTTTATAAAACCATTTCCCTAGAAGTGGACTACAAGTAGTCCTCAATTTATGACTGTAATTGAACCAAGAATGGCGGTTGTAAGTACGGTAGTCATTAAATCGGTTACCACATGACCACACCCAATTTTACAACTTTTTATTGCAGCAGTTGTTAAGTATATGCAGTGGTTGTTACACAAGTCCATTTTCTCCAATGGCCGTTTTTATTGCTAGAAACTAGAAGTAAAAAAGCAGGAAACAGCAAAAACTGCCAAAAGTCACAGTCTTATGACCATGAGATGCTACAAATGGCCATAAATGCAAGGCAGTTGCCAAAAGTGCAAAGTGCAAAAGGGAAGGCAAATATTAGAACTTCGAAAACAGATCATTAATAGCTCTGAGGTCAGCTGTAACTTCAAATGGTTGCTAAGCAACTGTCATTAAGTGAGAACTACCTGTCATGAAAGGAATTGAGGAGACAGTCTTCACTCAGTTGCTATAGATTAGCCTTGAACATTTATATTATTTCAAAACACACAATAGCAGTAATCAATCTAGGCTGTTAAAGGTAGCTTAAACTGGGGGTTCCCAACTCCCAGGCTTCAGATTGGTACCGGTCCATGGCCTGTTAGGAACTGGGCCGCTCAAGCAGCAGGCAAGTGGGCAAAGCCTCATCAGAGCATGCCCGAGATCTAAATTGTGCACAAAACCAGTCCCTGGTCCCAGAAAGGTTGAGGACCACTGACTTAAGGTGTATTCTGAATTGCCTTTATAAGCTGTTGATTCAGAGGCCTATTTTTTATTTCTTTCATTGAATGGAAGTCAAGGGACACTTAAGTCAGCTACATCCTTCTGCTTTGCTGTCCAGCTCCATATGATAAAGATTTGTCTACTTTGGGTATCTAACCTTAAATTCAGCACAACTGAATTTAGTGAAGCTGTTGGTGTGGATGTTAACAATGTTGGGATTCTTTCCAGGTATGACGTATCCTTCTCAACTTGCTTATAAAGTTAATGGTCTGTTATTTTTAATTACTGCCTTTGTTTTTTCTAGATTTTCACAGCATTACCTCCCTTCACCTTGGGAATCTTTGAACGATCGTGCTCCCAGGACAACATGCTTAGGTTTCCCCAGCTCTACAAAATTACTCAAAATGCTGATGGGTTCAATAGCAGGGTAAGAGGCAATGTTTACCTAGAGGGAAGATTAAAAACAACAGGGCTATATTAGCTTAAAGTTGAAATTTTAATTTACAGCTGCTATTTCAGATTGAACACCCTGAAATGATTAATCCTTAATATTCATCCTTAATAAATGCTAGGTCTGGTAGTGTAATTAAATCAGCTTCCAACTGTGAATGGTGATCATGGCACACTCAATTGTGGTTTATCTAAAATGAAAGTAGATATTTATGATCTCCTCACAGCCCTAACAGAAAAGAAGGTCTGCGTGGGAGAAATAAAAGCAATACTTTTTTTTTTACATGGTTTATGTGAATTCAGATTATGGAGGAAGATTACATGCAAAACAACCCTATCTGAAAGTACTAATATAATTACCGTATTTTTCGGAATATAAGACGCACCTGAGTATAAGACGCACCTGAGTTTTTTGGGAAGAAAATAGGGGGGGGAAATCTGCCTACCAGATATTCATCTGGCTACCGTCCTTAGTCTGCTCAGCTTCAGCACATTATTTTATCCCCTGATTAGGACTGGGAAAAACAGCTTCTAAAGCACAGCTGATAGAGAGAAC
>JANHFT010009742.1:73738-106242 GCA_032467955.1 Pseudoxenodon macrops
TCTTAGTAAATAGTTTGACAGTGGTGAGGGAATTATTTGTTTAGCAGAGTGATGGCGTTCGGGGAAAAACTGTTCTTATGTCTAGTTGTCTTGGTTTGCAGTGCTCTATAGCGTCCATTCTCATCTTCTTCCAATCTAGTTTTCTTTAATATACATTCAGAAAATAGGTTGAATAAATAAGGGAAGAGTACACAGCTTTGTTATATTCCTTTGCTAACTTGAAGCCAGGCTGTTCCGCCATGTTCTATCCTTACTATGGCTTACTGGTCTGTATATAAATTGCTCATGAAAACAATACGATATTCTGGAATTCCCATTTCTGGTCACTTTTTATAGACTGATATGATTTACACAGTTGAATGCCTTTCAATAATCAATGAAGCACACACAGTGACTTCTTTTTGATATTGTTTGACTTTCTCAATCCAACATGCACTAGCAATAATTCCATGTTTTCTTTCACCTTTTCTAAAATCAGCTTGAATATCTAGTATTTTTTTCTATTTAAGGCTGTAATCTGTGTCGGATGATACTAAGCACTATTTAGCAAGCCTATGAAGTTAAAAATATTGTACAATAGTTTGCACAACCTGTTAAGTCTCTCTTTTTTGGTATTTGAATGTAAATGGATTTTCTTCAATATATTGGCCACTCTGTTGTTCTCCAGATAAGCTAACATAGCTTGCTTAGAAATTTTACTGGTTCTTCTGCTGCTTGCCATATTTCTGTGGGTAGTGGTAATGAGTGATCTAACTTTAACTGCTAGTGCCAGAGATTCTTATAAGAATGGAACATCTTCTAATATATTTTGGATCTTGATGTATCTACTGTACAGTATTACAATACATTGTTTTTACCTTTATTTTATCTCCTTTGAATTGGTTGCTATCTATCTATTAGTGTACTTTACCCTACCAATTCAAGCTGCAACGCCCTTCTGAGTTCAGAATTCTTTAGAAAGCCTTTCTTTATTTTTATAGGTCTGTTTCCATCTTCAAACATTTTCTTCTATCGGTATCATCAATGCCTTTACAGATGTTGTTATAATAACGGCTCTTGTCTCTTCTAGGAACTGTTTTAAATTCTTTAAGTCCTTTTCTGAGGTTTTTGTCTTTCTTGTCTTCTCTCCTTTGCAATTTTCCAGTTTGTTCTTATATCCAGTTAGCTTTTTTTTTCTTTCTTCTCTACTGGCAGATTCTTTTCACATTTATCCCACACAGCTTCTTTAAGCTCATTCCATCATTCCTCCATTTTTCTATTAGTGGACTTCAAAGCAATTCCCAATGTTCTTCTTGAAAATGGTGGGCATATGTTCAAGATCATATTGTGGAAACTGACTGGCTTTCTTCTTTAACTTAACTTGGAAACTGCATCTAAACAGTTCGTAATCTGTTCCACAGTCAGCACCTGGCCATGTCTTTGATAATATAACTGCACTCCTTTGTCTCCTTTTAACAATAATATAGGCAATTTGATTTTTATATACTCCATCTGGTGATTTCCATGTACAGAAATTCATTTTGATTGCTTGGACACAGTGTTAGGTATTTGTTCACAATATATGGACTTAATAATTTTCCATTTATAAATATACAAACCTAATTAATCAAAGATTCTAGTCAGAGTTTTAAGACAAAAATATATCAGGGCAATGGACTGAACTGGGGAGCTCACTGGGTGAAATTTGGATCAGTCCATTGTCTCTCTGCCTGCAGAGTTGTTAAAGATAAGATTAGGATACATTCCCAAGACAAAAGATAAATACGGGAAATACAATAATATATTTACAATATGTTACAATAATGTATAAACATTTAGTAAAGGACACTAACAGTTAGCAAATAGCTTTATGTCTCATGAAATTTTGAAAAATGATTTCTAATGATGCAATGCTGGGGGAAAAAACTTAAAAAACAGGTAGGATGGATATTTTATACTTGTTCAGTAAGTCCTTGTGATAACAAAATAACATTCACATATTCAGATAATAACTTCTATTGTGCATTCATGGTTCTGCAAGAATGGTTTTTAAAAACTTTGCATTATATAGGTCGTCACCCAAATATGTATGTGAGTGGCTTTTTATGATCATTTCCTTTTCTGTACTATCAAGCTTTAAAAACTAATATGATATAAAAAAATTATTGAGTTTAACAAAACACTCACCTGGTAAGCTCTATTGATTTGGTTTGCAGCCCAACTAGCGTATTTCATATTATCCTTTTTAACTTTTGCACTGGCCTTGGTATTGGAGGCAATATGGCTGGCAGACTAGAAGTACAACAGGAGAACGAAATTAGGAAGCAATTTCTGACAATTAAACTAAAATATAGCATACATATGGAAAATGGTTAAAACATTACAGTGAAAATGTGTAACCAAATTGATTGAAATATATCTTGTCCTATCAACTATGCTAAAAAACTAATACTTTTTCAATCAGAATTCAGAATCAATAAATAAGTATTTTGATTCTGTTGGACAAAAATCAGAGATACGGTAGATTTGTCCACCAAAATACAGAAAACTACGTCCTGAATTTCTTTGAATTTGTAGTTTGAAAACACTGTAGTTTGAAAAGTCCCCCATATCATGGAACAACTTCTGAAACAAAGGTATTTATTTATTATATCGTTGCTCACTTGCCAAGTGACTCTCAATGATTCACAAGGGCTAATAGCATCAACCAAATTACTTTGGATCACATTGATGCCTTGACTTATGACCTAATGATTTATGACAGATTTCCGGTCCCAATTATGATAAGTCAAGGAGTACCTGTAAACAACATTACAAGTATACATCTATTTCACTTATGCCCACTGTGTTTCTACAATGCAACAGGATTTATGTTTTTTAAGAGAAGATATATTCATGTAAAATAGGTTAGCTGTTGCATAGCTGAAAAGACATTAGGAAGTCAAGGCTATTCAAAGTCATCAAACTAATTTATCAGAAAATCTGCATATACCAGATTGTAGAATAAATTAACAAATGCAACTCTTAAGTTACAGTTTAAATTTTATAGTGTGATTATGGCATCACCACAATTCAATGCTGATACTGGCCAAATAATAACAAAATGCATAGAAAATATAAATGCTGCTAATGCTAAGTAAATCTACCTATCAGTAGAGAAGAACTGAACCAATCCAAGCTTTTTCACAATAGATCTTGAAAACCTTTCTTCTTTTCTATTAGTAACTTTGGAAAAGATCAACTTTTCTACCTTCGTTTTCCAAATTTAGATAACAAGGTGAATCATGTTTGAACAAAAATACAGTGCTTTCTGGACTTACCATGTAAAGACCAAACAATGCTCTCATGTTTCGGTTATTCAGTTTCAATGCCTGTGAAAAATATTTTCGGGAAAGCTCAAGATTCTCAAGCCCTCCTTGAGTATATTTAACCTGTAAATTAAATGTTTATTTTAATAGACTTTCTAAAGATATCAATTTTAAAACAATATATAATTTATAATTTACATGGAAAAGTTACACAATTTTCCTCCCTAAATATTTTTTTTACCAGGTGAGATAGTTGAGACAGTTGATGCTAGATATTTAATTCAGGCATTGTCGGGGATCCCATCTAGCTAGTAATTTTGACCTGTATTTACCAGTTTTCATTTTGCCTCTTATTTTTACCTTTAATTAAATAAACTCACTCCAGTAGTTTTATTGTACTGCATAACACAAATATATAAGATTAGTTTGGTTTAATATACAAGAAAGGTATGTTTTCATGGGCTTTCCTTTTACAGATTATAACAAATTAAAAGATTAAAAACTTGATTAAAATTTAAGATTGAAAAAAAATTAAATGTATTATTAAAAAAACTTTATAAAATCATTAAAAAAGAAGGACTTCTGAACTAGGAAACAAGAGAGGGGAAAAGGGTGGAAAATCATCTTAGGAGAAATTGAATGGATAGCCACAGGAAAGGGCACACAGGTTAGGAAAATAGTGGATCGTGCCAACTGACCATTCCTTTGGGACAAGTACAAGCTGCTCCCAATATTCTAAAATACTCACCTCTGCAAACTGTTGGCAATACAAGTGGTTGTGAGGATTAGTCATCATGAGTTCCTCCAGGCAAAAGGCAGCCTTTGCATAACTGAAGACAAAAGAGAGGTAAAGATTTGTGTATTTATTATAGTATCAGGATGAAAATAATGTTAACATTATTTGAACAAAAATAGATCACTTTTTCTAGAACAAGCAAAAGAAGAAAGTATCAAATGCAATTTAAATGACAAAGAAATTTCTGTGAGGAAGACTTTGCAATTGAACAGTTCAATTGTAAATTCTGTTTAGCAAAAGGAAGAGATTTTTTTCAGGATTGTAAGTACCAAATTTCTCAATTCTCAAAGTTATAAAAAAATGAAAAGTACTGTTTGGTACATAGTGCTTTCATATACAATGTGGTTTTAAGTGATGCTGCATTATAGTAGTTTATTCATGTCAGCTAAATATGATCAATAATGTCACTAAACTCATGTATTTTGAAGATTTAAGTAGACATCTTCCAAACACATGCTTTTTATAAAATATACCCAACTTCTACAAACTTTCAAGATCTGTGGCAATTGACTTGTAACATACGATAGCAAGAGAGAGTCCATGCTTAGTTGCTTCAGATTTACTACCAAACATGTGTTCCAAACCCACATTTTGAAAGAAAAAAAAAGAACAAAAGCCACAACTTTTATTACAAAATCAGACTTCAGTCTATCCTATAAAACCACACCTAAAAAACAAATGCAAACAAAGGAACTGCCGTAATAATATAACAAACCCACCAAAAGCCTTGTCTGCTTGTTTAAGACAACTTGATAACTATAATTTACAGTAATCAGAAGTGAATTTCATTTGTAGACCTTAATACATCCTTAACCCCTTGTGTTGCATTTGCTGAACCCTCAACATTCACAGGTTTTTCTGTGCTACTTCTTGGAATCTGGTTTGGGAAGGAATCAATGAAAAATGGGAAATATTAGTTCCAGGGGTCTTTGGTGCTTGCTGAGCTTGGTTGCTTTCTTGCAGATATTTCACTACCCAAACTAGATAACATCAGCAGTGCACTATTGATGTTCTCTTGTTTGAGTAGTGAAATGTCTGCAAAACAACCAGGTTCAGAGAGCACCAAAGACCCTTCATTTTAACCAAGCTACAAATATTCTCCTTCTATTGAATACTAATGATTCTGACAACCTATTTCCTCCATAAAATTCCATATGCATCCTTGTCCCCTACCTTTTTGGTTCACTTTATTTGTAATTTAATACCCTGTTTGCCTGAAAATAAGACCTCCCCGGATAATAAGCCCAATCAGGCTTTTGAGCGCAAGCGCTTATTTTCACTGAAAATAAGCCCTCCTCAAAACACAGCATCAGCCATGAGATGACCACGCTCGCCGCCTCCTGCACCTCAAAAATAATAAGACCTTCCTAAAACTAAGGCCAAACGCTTATTTCGGGGGTCAAAAGAAAATAAGACCCTGTCTTATTTACGGGGGGAAAGGGTAAATGTAACCATTATGTAACTGTAACTTTTATTATTCTCTTTTATTAAACCTGATTTTATTTAACATTTTTATCAAAAAGGAAATAAATATATAGAAGATGTATTATTTGTGGATTTTGTGAAAAAAATTGACTTCTGTTTCAAATTTTTGGATACTTTTAATCTCTAATTTTTTTCAATACGCCAGTTTATGCCTGCTATTAAATTTATATAAATGTGTATTTTTAATTATCACCTGCCAGTTTTATCCATGCTTCTAATTAAGTAGGATATAGTCCATATCAGAGTATATCAAAATAAAGATGTTAATGAAATATGGCACAAGGGGTTAATAATATGACAATAATATTTTGTTTCTGAATCCTTTAATTATAAATTATTATACATATATTGCACTTATATTGTTAATACACTCAGAGCAATGTATAAGTCGCTTTGATAGTGAGATGGGCAGAGTATAAATTTAAAGGAATAAAGAAATAAAAATAAACAAACAAATAGATCAATCAATTAATCAAACTAAACTAAAATTACTCAGCGAGGTCTATGGACTACTCAATAAAAGCTATGTTCTTTAAAAAAATTAAGTTATTTTTGGCAACTCAGTAAAAATAGTTGCTTTTCTCATTACTTTCTTATTCTTTGAAATATGCATGGAAAACAACACCACCATAAGATTTGGGCTAAAAGAGTAAAACTGGAAAGTAAAAAGAAACACAATAATCTGCTTTTGGAATGAGGGTTAGAATTAATGACATATATTTTAAAAAACTGAACTGCAGCTGTACACTAATCCGCTCATGGCTGGGATTTCCCTTCGCCACTAAAGCAATAAAAAGTGAACAACAACATTCAAGATCCAATAGAAAAGTGCCAACATTCTTGAGTGCAAGCTGTTATTTATCCAAGAGACAACAATCTTATTTTAATGTCAATTTATTTATTGTTTACAAAACATTTGCCTCTGTTGCAAATCGTATCTAGCCTGTCCTCTCAGAGGATAACATTTTAAATGCAGTTCATGCATGCCTTTTCTTGAATTTGGCAGATCAGTATTTACATCAGGCAAAAATTAATTAAATGCCTGTAACCAAGCTACCAAAAATATGTCAGCTGAAATAAAATGTGCTAGACGAGTCCATACAAATGCATTCTAATAAAAAACTTAAAACCTTCTTCCTATTTATAAAACAGGGGGAAGAATGGCCCCTGGGAAAAAATAGTATGTGTGCTATTTATTTTACTGGAATGAAATTAAGAATTCTTCCAATAATGGCTTTAAGAAAGCAATCCTTTTTTGTATGCACTTCTCAGCCCTTTATGAATTAGGCTTTGCAAGCAACTTACTCGTGTTCATTGATGTAGAGCTCTGCCAACTCATGCCAGGCTTCCTGGTCCCCAACAAATCTGAACAAAGGAAGGCAGAGAAAAGAGCTAAAAATAGATTCCATAAAATGAACAGCAAGGAGGCAAAGAAAGAAATCAAATGTAAATGCCTTTTTAATTAAAAAAAGAGAGAGAGATTAGGATTAACGAAACACACAAGGCATATTCTTATAAAAACACTCACTGTTCCAAATACTCATTCAGCTCTCGTATGGCTTCAGTGTTTTTCCCCTGGGCTTTCCGAATGGCAATCTTACGTTTTCGGGCAGCCTAGAGGTTAAAATTGACAGAGGATTAATGTGCTCATAGATCCCCCTCTTGGGTTTTTGAGAAACAGGTAATTTGACTCTGCAAATTATTATTTTAATGACCAGAAAACTGAAAAACTGCATTGCTGAGCAACAGCATGACAGGAGTTTTCACACAGATTCACACACGATGACATCCTGCGGAGATATTTAAAAAGCTTTTCTTGCTTTGGCGTTTTAATTTATATGCTCAGACTGTATGCATCGTAAGTGATGGTCCAGGTTCTAATAATTACAACCATTGAAGAACCCCAAAGTTGTTCAGCCGACCATTTATGTGTTTTGTCTCACGCTGAGAGAGTCACTGGAGATGACCAAACTGTAGTTTCAGGTTTCCAAGATTTATCTTTGTCTTTCTGCGTTGAAGAACCTTTTGGAAGCAACGTTCCATAAATCTCAAAGCAGAAACCTGGATTTGCTGAAGCAGCCTCTGCATATTGCAATAATTGCAGAAAAAAAGATAGCCAATATTACGCACACGATTCCTGGCAGTATAACAACTCTAAGAACATTTCAACCGTTATCACAGCCACTTAAATTCTAAATTAAATGGCAACTGTTCCCTTATTAACAGGTAAACAAAAGGCATGCCCAGCAATCTGATTCTCTACCCCTAGTACCCTAGACCCTCTTTTAAAACAAACTTCATCTGTAGCAGCTGAGAAGACAGTTCACTGCCATGAGAAGAGTTCTTTCTTTTCACCTCTGAATGCTCTTCCGTCAAAAATACATAGGGCCTCTTCAAATGATCTGGAATTAAGACTTTCTAGTCCACTCCTGCTGTATTTGTAAACCGCGGTATTCCCACACAACGGAAGCTATTCAGACTCCTAAGCTCCCTACCAGTGGAAACATTATACTCTTTTCCAGCATGCGCGTAGAAACTGATCTTTATCTTGCACTACTAAAGGACATTTGATCACATCAGAAGACGATGGAGTTGGTGAAGTGCGTGCGATATCTCGTTCTAAGATCTCCTGCATTAAACAGGGCATGAAATTCCTTGTACTACAGGTAGCCAAACAACTTTCTTCAATTGCAGACTTTCAAGCTCTCCCGAGTAGTCTAATTTTAAAAGAAAGCAATAATCTGGCAAATTTTACAACCATGACTATTTTATGTGAAATTGAAATTTTAAACTTGGAAAATTAATAACTGTATACTGGACAATTTCTAACCAATCTTTTATCCCTTACACTGTTTCAACTGTCAGCTCAAAAAAAATCTAGAACCATAAGAGCAACACACTTATAAATCCTATGTTTTCCAAATATATGGCATCACTTTTTCAGCAAGCCTATAGAAGTCACTACTTCCCAAATCCCAACAGATGTAAAAATTGATTGGGCCCTAAACTATTACTAAAATATAGGTACTTCCCAGTTGAAGAAGCACTGGTATAAACAGGAATTGGTAACTTTAACCCTTCAAGTCAATCCATTCACTGCAATATGTTCTATTTATAAAAGTTGCTTTGGATAGTAAGATGGGAAGCATATATAGTATATTTAATAATAATTTTTTTTTTTTACTGGGACATTTTTCAAGCCAAGAGAATGCTGCATTGCACTGACTATATAGAAATAGACTTCAAAGGTACACTTGTGGAGTTAAACTTACACGTGTTCTTTTGGTCCCACCGCACAATTATTCCATACTTGCCATATTAAACACAAAGCAAGGACTACATTAAAGAAATAAAATAAAAAAATCTCTCTTCAGCCAGCAACCAAGAGAGCCATTATGGCATAGGGATTAGGATGCTGACTTAGAAACTGGGAGACTGTGAGTTCTAGTCTCACTTTAGGCATGAAAACCAGCTGTCATGTCAAGGCAGTCAAATCTCTCTAATCCCAATCCACCTCACATAGTTATTGTTAAGGGGAAAATAGGAAGAAGGAGTATTAGGTATGTTTTCCACCTTGAGTTGCTTATAAAAATAATAAAGATGGGAATAAATATACCAATTTTGGGTCTGTATATTGATAGGCACATACATTATTCTAGAATGTACTTGCATAAGTATTTGCAATTAGAAAAAAAATCCCAGGAACTATCTTGAGATAATTTTTCTCCTTTTCATTCAAAGGGTTTCAAAGCACTGTTTGCAAGTTGATTCACCTGTGTTAGCACTGAGCAGATGATGATTATATCTGGTTTCTCGGAGTTCCGGGCATCCCACCACCCCTGTAGTCACGTGATCATCATGATCTCAGTATTTGGAAACTGGCTCAGAATTATGACCAGCAATTACATGATTGCAATTTGCCAACGTCTCAAGAAAGTCAATGGGGAAACCAGCAGGAAAGGTCACAAGTCTCTAGGTAGATGTCCCCTATCTGTGCATTCTTCCTCAGTCCTTCTGGAGCCACACCATGCTGCCACTCGTGCTCTCCTCCCCACCTTCCCTGTACTTACGTCACAACCTCCTTTATCTATCCCATACTTTCAGGCATCCTTCTTGATCTCCCTGATCCATTCCACACCTTCCCTGACTGTCCCCATGTCCTCACAGACCCTCCAACTATCCTGTGCACCCTGCTTCTCGTGGAGTCCTTTGTATCCTTCCCCAATATTTAGCAGCCCCTTATTCGTTGGCCAGCCTGGGATTTTTCAATTTCCTCTGGCTTGCCTATACCTTCCAGTTTTGTGCAAGCATCAAAAGGCTTCCTGAAAATTCCATATCCTGTCCATTGCTCATATAGTAGTCCTTGACGCATGACCATTTGTTTAACAATGGTTTGGAGTTACAGTTGCACTGACAGTGTGACTTATGGCTTGACCTTGAAGTTACAACCACTGTGCCATTCCCTGATCACATGACCGCAATTTGGGTGCTTGGCAACCATCTCTCATTTACAACAGCTGCAAGCGTTCTGCAGTCATGTGGTGCTTGCAATTTGCAACCTCTCCAGCTGGCTTCCAATAAGCGATGGGGAAAGCTTGATTTGCTTAACAACCATGTGATTCGCGTAACTACCATGTGATTTGATTTACAACCATGGTTTTAAAGGGCCATAAAATTGTTTTGGTCGTGTGATAATTCGCTTAATGACCATATTGATCAGCCATAAAATCCCCAGTCTAACTATGTCCATAATTACACATAGTATATTTAAGATGACGGGACAGAAATTCACAATGGCATAACACTGGCATTTGTGAACAAATGCAATAATCATACATTCCCACTCACTTTTCCCATGAGATGATTTACGTTCATACCCCAAATCTCTCTGCTTCCTTCCACAAATACAGAAATGTTTTCTAGAGAATGCTCTAAAAGCAATAAAGTTCCAGAGTGGAAACCTATCAGACACATCAGAAGTTGGAGAGAGAGATTAATTCCTACCCAAGGATTCCTTAGTTGAAGCTAATGGACTGTAACAAAACTTGGCCTTACGTAAATTATATTGGTCAGAACTGTTTTTCAACTCCCATCAAAAAAGTGCTTTAATAGCCCATGGGTTAGGATTTTCATTTTTAGTATTAATATAGAAAATCTTATTTTAATCCGTCTTTTGAAACATTTAAATATTTGTTCTCATTTCTTAACTGCAATACAACAATGACTGGCTTTAAGAGGTACTTTTCCATTATATAAGGTAAAGTTTACCGTCCTCTGTACCCTAATGGAAAAAACTGTAGGGTAGTAAAATTGTTTTTTATCCTTATGCAGCCCCTATCTTTCCTGTTTCAAACTGTCAGCTCCTGCAATGCGTGATCTTTACATGACTTATGTGAACGAAAGCTGATGTATCACTTGCCAAACAACAGAAAATGTTTAATATATCTAAGCAACTCCATGTGTCAGCACACCATAAGAGACTGCTTTAAGCTCAGGTTAGTGCCAAGACAAACTCAGGAATAGTTTCAGTTTAAAACCATGAAGCATTTCTTTTCCTACAGCAGCCATATGTGCACATGGAAATAATTAACAGGTAGATGACATATAAACAACTCCAATACCTGACAATTTATCAAAACTTTTTACTTAACCTTCATTCTTCAGCACACAAAATCAAAGTACCCGTACTTGACCAAAGAAAAAGCATTTTGCTCAATAGTCAAGATTAATACATTTAAGTAAGGCAATATTTACAATATTATAGTAATATAAGAAAAGTAATAGTATACTTTTCAGATTAATGATCTGGCAATTTTAAGAAGCTTTGCTACAATGTTCTGAATTGGAAATAACAGAAACTGGATATCTGCACAACAAAAAGCAGAAATGTTAACAGCACCAATATTGCAATTTTGAAAATGTATTCCAGTTAATTTAAGCTCTCGTTATTTCATTCAGGTTTAACTGTAAATCCAAACATAGTTTATGGAACTTCAGTGTCTCCAACTGAATATTTCTTATGCTTCATATTAATTTTAAAAGCAATTGGTTCAAAGCAATTGAAGTTATATCCACTTTTTAATAAATTATCTGATCAGTTTATTCTTGTATCTAACACAATAGCTATTTATCTAAAAGGAAAAAAAAATTAATACTTTTGATTCTCACTATTTTCTAGCTGATTTTTTAGAAATATTACAGAAACATTGCAGAATGTTTTCAATTGTCAGAATTCCTTGCCTATCATTCTCACTCCAATCAGTAAAGCCTTTTGAATCAAACATTTAAAAAAACACCATACCAATTAATCATTTTTCTTGCCTGAAAAGAAAATAATAAGCACCAGCAAATTAAAATGAAAGAGGTACGTGCATATCTTAGCTAAGAGTTCCAAAGACCTGAAGCCCAATTTGCTGTACTACATGTTAATGCAATATCCTCTTACTATTAGACCAACAAGCAGGAATTCCACAATGACTGTACACTTGGACAGATTTATACTACTATAGATTATTCTTTACATAATCTCATGTTAAAACTGTTCAAAACTTGAAAACCACAACCAAAAATGTAGGCTGGTCTCTGAACTGATGTAACATGACACAAAGCCTTAGTCTCTCCCACTGTTCCTACAACTATATTACATGTGGAGTGAAATTTATGAAGAGTACTTAAATTTGGCCCATTAAAGAAATCCATTGCAGTAACTCACTCTAGTGGTATTGTGGGGAGGTTGACTTTTCTTCAGTTGGACAACAGAGACAACAAAGTTGTTAACACAACTCCTGAATTTACTTGCTGTTCCTTTAAAAGTGCTGAAGCAAATCCAACTTGCTTACTTGATTCTTCAGAGGAAGAATAACTTTAAAACTGACACACACTTTTATTAGGTGAATGATTTTCCCAATACAAAAGAATTCAAGCAATATTACATTTCTATATATTTGTTCTTGTCCATGCCAATCTTGGTTCCAGAAATTTTATTTATTATTCGGTCACTGATCAATAAAAATACACTCAAGAGAAGAAATAAAACAAAATATCCCCTCACAATAACAATTATCAGCAACCATTTGCAGACAAAGCTTATACATAATGCAGCAGAATTTTGCTACTTTTAGAGAAATAAAAATTATCTTGGTTGTTTAATGAATAATGCAAACAAAAATTATGAGAATGCCCTGGAAATTTAAATCCAAGAGGAATAATAAACTGATGACAAATATCCTTGTAAAGCTGACAATAGAGAAGGCCACGGCTTCTATAGCAATATCAGATTCCATTTGGGTATTTCTATATTTTCCTTCCAGGACAATTATGGAGAAAGCATTAAATCAACCTAAAGATAAGTTTATCCTGATTTTGGGAACTGATATAAATATCAGGCTGATTTCGACACTAAGTTTTGGTGTCAAAATCTGTTTAGAACATCCAATCTCCCATTATCAGCAGTAGACACGTGGGTGAGCTGCAACATTAACTATATATGTTAATATCTGCAGACCAATTTCCCAGTCAATATTAATATATTGCAAAGAAAAAGAAGTATATGGGTGTGACCTTGGCCTCCTTATTCCCAATTCACTTCAATTAATTCAGTGGAAACAGTTCAAGATTCTTAACCTTCACCATATGTGCAACATTTATTATTTTAAATTGTCAGTATAAAAATAATATTCAAACTTGCTGGTATTTTTCTCTCACAACTATTTAAAATTATGGCCTGACTTTTACAAATTTCATTAAAGTTTCTAAATATACCAGGCTATTATTCTGAAGTCCATAGTATTTATCAGCATTCAAACATACAAATGTTCTATTATCACACAGACACGAAGCATCAGCTCCACATCAAAGAAAGTTATTAAATCTGGTGATTTTTTTATGCTGGAATTTTAACACAAACTATTAACCAGAAGGAAAGTATTACGATATAAAGACAAAGGGGAAAAAAGGCAATGCTTAGTTTTCTATTTAACTTACAGTATTTGTTGAGTCCTCTTGTAAAATCCTGTCATATAACTGTATTGCATCATCATAGCTGCAAATATGAACAGAAAACACCTGCAGGTAAATTCAACAGTGTTCTAACATCTCCATATACTTAAAGCCATTAATCCTAACACAGTAAGAATGTGCTGAAAATAACATCTGGATACGGACATAAATATGTATAATGTTGTTCATCTAAAGTCATTGAAGTAGCTGGATTGTGTTTTGGTGCATTTGACGCCACTGTCCTCAGTGCAGACACTACAGCACTTAAGTACAATTTTAAAAGGACTCAACATCTTTGTTATCGTGTGTGGGCAGACTTTTTATCTTGATTAATACATTGTTGTAACTTTCCTGGAGGATCACTTTGTAAAAAGTTTATCCATTTTATTGCATTACAGGTGGTCCTCAACTTACGACTGCAATTGAGCCCAACATTTACGTTGCTAAGTGAGACAATTGTTGAATTTTGCCCACATTTTTCTTGCCACATTTGTTAAGTTAAAATTACTGTAGTTGTTAAATTAGTATCATGGTTGTTAAGTGAATCTGGTTTCCCCAATGATTTTGCTTGTCAGAAGGTTGCAAAAGGTGAACACATGACCCCAGGACATTGCAATCGTCATTAATCTGAGTCAGTTGTTAAGTATCCAAATGTAAATCACATGATCATGGGAATGCTGCAATGTTCATAAGTCACTTTTTTCAGTGTCACTGTAACTTCACGTCAACTGTTGTAAATTGAGGACTACCTATATTGGATTTCAGCAGATTTACTCATGGAGATGCTAAGAATCTAAGCTAGAGTTGTCGACATAGAATTTATGCTATTACTGAAATATGATATTTTTTATATTACAGTCTAATTTTCTTCATATCTACTGTACGCTCTTCTTACTTCACATAGCTTTTTCAGAAACAGATTAAAACATTTTCAACTGCTTATTCCAACTTATAGTGACATTTCAGGACAATGGCTTCTCACTCTCAAGAAAGTAAGCCATGCCAGACATATTCTGTTACAGATAGTTCTTGCTTGGCGATCATAATCATAACACCATCTCTAAGTGAAACATCACGTAACTGCAACAGACTTACAATATTATTTTTCATTTAGATATTGCTTGAGTCACCAGGCTTGCTAGTATAACATCAAGTGACCAAATTTGAGCTTTTACTGTTGATTTCTCCATTGACTATGCTTGTCAGAAGCCAGTTGAGAAATGCATAAATTGCAAACATATCACTGCAAGATGCTGCAACAGTCATAAATGCATGAACAACGTAGGTTTGAAAAGAAACCACATTCAATTATCACCACCATCTCCATCTCAGATACACTAACAACAGCCAAGCCTCCTACAACTGACCCCATCCCTCTGGGGTCCCCGCATCTGGTGATCACAGAGAAAAATGTGTGAGATATAACATCAAAAATGTCATCAAAAAAGCACACCAAAGTGTTCTTCTTACGCCAATTCAGAAAGCTCAGACTGCCCAAGGAAGCTGCTGTTACAGTTCTACAAAGGAATTATTGAGTCTGTCATTTGTACCTCTATAACTGTATGGTTTGGCACTGCAATCAAATAAGACAGACACAGACTTCAATGGACAGTTAGAACTGCAGAAAAAAACAATTGCTACAATTCGGCCTTTCATTGAGGACCTGTATACTGCACGAGACAGAAAGAAGGAAGGCTGTGAAAATATCTCACATCCTGGACATAAATTGTTTCAACTTCTTCCCACAAGATGACGCTATAAGGCATTGTACACAAAAACAACTAGACATAAGGACAGTTTCCCCCCCATTCCATCACTCTGCCAAGCATCTAATTCCAACAACACTGTCAAAAACTACCTAGTAGTTACTATTATTCTTCTCATCTTTGCTATTATCTATCTCATCATCTCCTTATAACTATAACTTTGTTGGTTGTATCTTACAATTTATAATAATTGTTTTATTTAGTATCCTAGGATGATTTATGTTGATTGCTTATTTAGTATCCTATGACTATCATTGGGTGTTGTATCTTATGATTTATGATGAATGTATTTTATGATTATAATCATGATTTATCATTTGTTGCTTATATGTACTGAGAGCTTATGCACCGGAGACAAATTCCTTGTGTGTTGAATCACACTTGGCCAATAAAGAATTCCAATTCTAATGATCACATGACCACTCTGATGGTCAGAAATTAAGATTATCTATTCCACGGCATTCTTTTCACCAGAAAGGTTAAATACTTAATTTAATACTTCATAGGCTCACATCTAGTAAATTTATATTCAAAAAAGTTCCTTAAATAATTAGAAACAGAATACCAATGAGACCATTGTTCCATTTGTTTCAAATTTGAAAGATGTCAGAAAAACAATTAAGATGTTCCTTCAGAACTAGTAGTATTTATTTTTCTTTAAGGAAACAAATTGTGAACATTCCAGTTTATATAGTTGATTATGAGTTAAGCACAGAACTCTTGAACAAAGCGTCCTATAATATAGGAGAATGTCAAACACATTGGATCATGCTACTGTCTCTAAAAGATTGTTACATTTAAGAAGTTGCATAAAATTAATTTTTAATATACATGTCTATTGAATTTTCTGATATGTTTCCATTCTAATTCATCTTTATTTATAATTTTCATACCTTACTCTCAACTACATAATTTATTCCTTCATAGCTTTTATATTTATATATTCTAGGAGACGTCTTTTAAAGCTGCATCTGGAAAATATTCTTTAGAATTCAGTTACCTCTCCATGGCTTCAAATTTCATACCAGTTAACCGTTTAACTCTATGGCTCCCAGGGAATTGCCGTCTTAGTTCTTGAAGGCAATACTATAAATTCAAAACATGAAGAAAAATGAGTAGGTAAGGAACATAATTCTCAAATGTTTCAGTGATGTTTATTTGAGTGCAGTAACTAAGAGATTCATCTGGCAATAACCCATCCCAGCACAACTAAAATATCAAATTAACACTTCAACAATATTTGAAAGAAGCCAGTATATAGATAGATCCAAGACTACAAACATATTCAAAACACAGTTTAAAAAAACCTAAAGGAACATATAACTAATTAATAAGACCAGGCTTGTTTTTCCTTTTCAAACATATAATTCAACTTGTACTGCTAATAGAATTCAGTAATGGGAAAGTGCATGCTCTTTGTGTACAAATTTGCATAAAAATACATATTTAATTTGGATTTATTGTAATAAATCTATTATTTAAAATGAAAACATCTATTATTATTTCACCTAAATCAGTAACAGCTATTAAATGCAAATCAAATGCATCTTGTTAGACAAATACAAATTCCAAATTCAACTACTTCGGGGAATCAGTGTTTGGAGACATGATTAGCAGCTATCAAAAATAATAAAACATAAACATTATATAGACTAAAAAGATCAAATGTTTTGTAGCTAGAGTGTCTAAATCTAAAAACTACCACAGAAAAGATATTTGACAAGACAAGCGATCATAAGCAATAAAAGTGATAGTAAAGGTAAGACCTCACACATGAGTGTCAATTAAAAGACTGGAAGTGACTTTGAAAGACTGAATGAAGGTTTACAGATACAAAGGAAGGAGAAAAAAACAGAGTTAGATTCTATTTATTTATTTATTTGTTTGTTTGTTTTGTCAAGCATGTATAAGATAATAGATATAAGCATATACAAGGTTATGAATACATGAAATAAATACGAATAAATGGGGTTGTTAGGACAGGGACAGTTGGTGCGTTTATGCACCAACTTATGCACAGCTTATGCACCAACATATGCACACTTATGCTTATACATATCCCTTACAGATCTCTTAGGAATGGGGTGAGGTCAACAGTAGATAGACTAAGGTTAAAATTGTGGAGGGTTCGGTTAGAAACCACTGATTCTACTCTTTAACAAAGCTAAAAAGCACATCCAAGTCACAAACACAGGGATATAAATTCATACTGACAGGAGGGAAATTCAAAAGTCACAGAAGCTTGGAACCAACTTCCAGTAGAGCTAGTGGGTCAATCGTCAGTAACTGAGTTTGTATACTTGGGATAAACACATGCTCATTCTAATAGCCAACTCAGGAAATACCTAGATTTGAAGGGTCCTTGGTGCTCTCTGAACTTGGCTGTTTTCTTGCAGACATTTCATTATCCAAACTATTGTCGGTAACATTGTCAGTGGTAGTTTGGGTAATGAAACGTCTACAAGAAAACAACCAAACTCAGAGAGCACCAATGACCCCTCATTTCAACCCCTAGCTAAAATATTGTCCTTTATTGATACCTAGATTAATTTTATGCAAATTTTATTATTTGCAGCCCAGATTCACTTGTTTGAGATTTCAGCTATAGAAATTAATTAATTAATTAAAATAAATAAATAAATAAATAAAATCCAGACTGCAAATATATGATTGGTGGCTTTTAAAAAATAGGTGATCTCACTAAATCTGTGAAGGTACATCAGAGGTGGGTTTCAGCAGGTTCTGACCAGTTCTGAAGAACCGGTAGTGGACATTTTAAATAGTTCGGAGAACCGGTAAATACCACCTCTGACTGGCCACACCCCCATCTATTCTCTGCCTCCCGAGTCCCAGACGATCAGAAGGAAATGGATATTTTACAGTATCCTTCACCTGTCACATCCACCAATCCACGCCCACAAAACCAGTATCGTGTTTCCCCGAAAATAAGACAGGGTCTTATTTTCTTTTGACCCCCTGAAATAAGCGCTTGGCTTATTTTCGGGGAGATCTTATTATTTTTGAGGTGCAGGAGGTGGTGAGCGTGGTCACCTCATGGCTGCTACAGTGTTTTGGGGAGGGCTTATTTTCGGAGGATGGCTTATTTTAGCATATACGCTCAAAAGCCTGATTAGGCTTATTATCAGGGGAGGTCTTATTTTCAGGGAAACAGGGTAGTAAATTTTTTTGAATCCCATCACTAAGGTACATGCATATATGGGCAACATGGTCACCTGAGAGACATAAAAGAAAAGAACGCAAAGACCCCTAGATGTTACACTTTGGAAGAAACAGTGTTAGAAGATCAAGCATACCATATATAATCTGGAAATGATGGCAAACATTTCTTCCCAGTTCAGGTCTCTTAGTTGTTGAATTTTAAGGGTGTCATTCAATAAAAACCTAAAGTTTTGTTTATGATTCTAGAAACTGTAAGTATATTACCGTGCAAATGCTGACTATTTTAAGATATAGTTGTTTGACCATTCCTGAAAAAAACGAACTGATGCCAAGCATACTTAAGTCATAATGTATATCTTGGAGATGGAGGAGAGAAAGAATATTTGATTCCGATTTTTATCTAGTTTAAATCACTGCCTGCAATGAGTATGGATTGGACAGGGCTAAATGTGGTAAAATTCAGTCAATATACAGAGGTTCTCAATAATGAACAAGTGGTGTTGAAAAGTTAAGGTTTGCACTTTGAGGATACTATTATACCTGGCCTTGTGCCCAGTGGTTTTGGGCTAATATAATCAGAGATCATTTAGCATGATTTTATTCCTTGTTTCTAATTATACAAAGTTTGCTTTGAACTTTGGAAAGCTAGTTTATACAGCTGTTTTATTTTAGCTAATTGGGGGTTTCAGTGAAAAATCGTATTTTAAGTACCATCACAAACTATCCTGAATTCATCTTACAAATATATATAATTGTCCTAGTTTATTTAAAAGAACTTTGAAAGAATTATCACTGAAGGCCAATACAATGTGATTCAGCAAATGAAACAATGAGCAGTGTGTATTATCTTCCTTATTTTCACTGTGTAAAATATGTTTAATTTCTCTAAATACAGTGGTATGTTTATTTTAAAGACATTAGGCTTCACTTAAACATAAATTATGACAGTATAAGCACCATGATGGAATCAACTATTGGCCTCAGTTGTTCAACCAGAGGTTTCATTGTACCTCTTATTAAAACTTCAAGTATTTTAAAATATAATTTCTAAATCATACTAATTTCCACAATAGAAGAGTGAACATTAAAGGTAATAGAGTTAGCAAAGATGATGAGACTGTTTCAATCAAACATAAGAGTTTATCTAGCTTCATTGGAACAGCTTCTGGACTGTTTGTTTGACACTGGAAAAATGAAACTTTAATTTCATATTTTGAAAATTAGAATTGTGTAATTATAGAAATGGATTGAAATGTTGCAAAATAAAAAAGCTTGAGGTTGCATTTTTTTATCTTACTGTACTGAAAAATATCAGAAGTCACTTTTTTCTTTAGTTTCTTTTTCTCTTAGTTTTCTACTTTTTTTCTGTATTTTTATTTTATAATGAAACGATAAAAGATACATAACCTTTAATGCAGTGCACAAGAACAAACTTAATACATAAAAGACAAAATTGAGTCCACTATTAAGCTATTCAAAATTATGGATTGAAAACACTGTGAAAATTTAATATTCACCTGCTCTTTTACCTCAAGAAACAAATTAACTGATTTTTATAGCACTCTTTTTTGACCAAAAAGAGAAAAATATTTCCATGAGCAACAGCAACATTTCTATAGCAGTAAAACAAGAAAATGTACATGAAAAATATGAGTATGTCTTCTAAAGAAAAGGGACTAAAGTTTTAAAAAGTTTCACTAGCCCCTTGCTAATTAACTTGCATATAATTGAGAGAAAGAAAACTGTGAAAACCAAACGAATACATATCACTGTTATCAGAAACAAATACAACTAAATCATATGTGAGTGCCAATATTAGAAGAGTAGAACAAGCCATCATCACAGTACATATTAAAACAATATCTAAAGAAGCAATATCCATAATACTGAAAATAGCATATTATATCAAATAAGAAGCTATACTGGGAAAGAGAAGTGATTAAAAACTATGAACTTTTCAGTTTTTAAGATACTATTTTGAAATGTTACCTAATTTATTCTGGACAGTTAATAAAACAATGTGATTTTGGGTAGCCAGGCATCAATTTTTGATGGACTTTATATTGAAATCTTTGGAATTTAAAGTAGAATATATTTATTACAAGATTATAATTGCATTTTATTTTTTGGACTTTCCAATTAGCATGTTTTAAAAATTGAGGAGACCTCTTAATGCTCTAGGCATATTAGTTCAATAGCTGAAACATGGATTAATAGTATGTACCTATTACAAAGCTATTCCTTTTTCACAGGATTCCTTCTTCCATAGGGAGTTTCAGGAAGCCATAGTTTAAAACCTTTGAATGTTTCTCCTGGACACCTAATAAATATGTCCTTGTACAGACACTTTCCAAATCATGTGAGTCTCAGAAAAGACATGGACATTTCAAAGATTTAAAAGGGAAACTAGTGTATTTCACAAGATTTACATAGCCCTAAAGGTAGACTGCATAAATATAGGGACTGCAGAAGAAAATAAGGAGAATGCTTGCCTATTGTGTTAGCAAAAATTAGATTTACTGGATTTGCATAAAAAGTATGTTGAAAGTATATTGGACTTACCGATGCCAAGTCATCTCGGCTGCAATCCAATGCGGCGATCATCACTTGTTCATATATTATCCAAACTAAATAATACAAAATATCATGAAACACAGATTTTACCCCCAAAAACCTGCTAATGTTGCCTTTTATAATGTCAGTATACTTCATCTTATGGAAATCCATCACACTAATACTAAACCTGCATATTTAGACAAATTCCTTGTGTGTTTAACCACACTTGCCCAAATAAATAAAGTATAATAAATAAATAAAGTATGTATTTGCTAAACATACCTTAACTTCATTGCTCATATATTTTTATACACTGGTTCATCTTAAAAGCTGAATTACAAAAACAACATGGGATATCATATCAACTATGGAATGATTCAGAGGTCACCAGCTTTAAAAAAAACAATCTGTTGTTATGGCAAATAATAGTTTTGAGACATATTTGCTGATATAGGTGCACTTGTTCTTCTTTTGTTTCCCTTTAAATGATGTTTTTGTAAAATCCCTAAGTTGCTATATTTATTGAATTCTAAAGTACATGGAAGAAGCTCCAAGGAGAAATCTTACTCTAAAGAATTCAAAAATGCTATCAGTCATATAATTATTCATCCTTAGCTACAAAGTTAATGAAAATCCATCTTAATACTGCATTCCTTCTTTTTCATATATTTACTATTCAGATTATATTTAGTCAGTTATACTTGACTAAAAATAACCCAGTCTGACCAACCAAATTTCTTTCAATTCCCATACAAACCCAGGGTGTTCAGCTTCCATTAAGAAAAAAAGATAATCATAGGCAAGTGTGTACATATCTGCAATAGCTTTTAGATTTCTCTTGCGTAAAACCTGAAAGGATTCTGAGAATAGATGAACTTCTTAAGCAAAATAAAAATGCTTTCTGAGTACTAAAATATAAGCTCATGATTAATGCAGTTCATAAGAAGCGTAAAAGACATGACAGCAGGAAATGACATTTTATTTACTGCAAGTCTCTGGAATAATGGCATATACCACAAATGAACTGGAACAAAATACTGTTGTTTGTAATCAAAGTAATGTTGTATTATCTAAATTCATAAATGTTATTAAGTTACTATAAATTCATAGAGTAGTTTGCCCAAAAAATGTCAATGAGTATATTCAACTGTTCCGATAAGACAATCACTCTTTCCAACATAATTTACTTTGGTTCAAAATAGAAATCAGTTCCACACAAGTTTACTATTCACTTATTCTTCTGAAAGAAAAGCGGATTTCACTATTCATGGTTACTTCTGGCAATATCCTAGCATTTAATACATCTGTTTCAGAAAAACTGTATTTTGTTGAATTTAAGTATTGCTAAAATAAAAAATTCCTAAAATTAAATAAAGAATATTCTAGTTCAGATCTTTCAGATCTCTGCCAAAAATAAACTGCTCATACTGTACGAATTAGACTAACTGAGTTATAAAAATGAAGATAAAATAAACTAATTAAAATCAAATCTTTTTTCACTCCCTTCTTGCCTACATAAGAATCTTAATAAATCCTGTACACTCAGATGCTTTACAATGCACTGCACACATTGCTCTTTTAAAACTTTTTCTTCAACAATTGCCTTCTGTTATAAAATACGGAATGCCAAGCTTCTTTCTGGAAAGAATTTGTATTATGAACCTATGAGTCCTCTCGCCCCAAATGATACTGCATCTAATGAAAATCCAGACATAACCCTACATTCTCCTGCCCAACTGCATTATAAAAACAACCTTCATACTGATTTCACATCACTGACTTTGCTTTAATTTTTCAGGAATAAACTTCCCTATTTCAATCCCTAAACATTTGACTACTTGAAATTTGTTTAAAGTTTTCTGGGAGTAGTAGGGGAAGATACTTCCCAAAGTATCTCTATGAATAGAGAGTAACTTAATCTGTTGTAGCTACAAGCTCCCTAGCCACACGCTATACTTGTAAAAATCAGACATTTAGTTCTGGTTGATTTTAAGCATACAAAGTTTGTGGACATATTGTGCATCAGCATTGCACCAAAAATTAACTAAAATAGATGGCATGATGGAGAAATCAATTGTATTCTAATTGTGACCAACCCATTTTAGATCCTGTATACTAATTATTTTATCTTTTATTTTAATATAATATGGCTTTGTTGGCCTTTATTACAAAATATGCACATTTTAACTGGATCCTAATAAAACCTAGAACATGACATATACCACAGCACATCAGAAGGGCTAGCTAATAAAGAGAAGTAAAATAGTTTTAACCTACTGTCATCACCAAGCTTAGCTGCATATTCATTAATTAACTCTTCTCCAACTTCAACTATTTGCTCACTGTTCCGATAGTTCTCTTCCCTCCATTTTCTCATTTTGTCTCGCATCTCTAAAAGAAACAAAATGACAATTAGAATAGAATAACAATAGTGTCCAATATTTCTAATGATATCCAATTTAAACAAATAATCCTTGCTGAGATCATGGCTGTGATATGAATATATGTGTATAATTCTATTTCTCGTATTACCCTCACACAGCCTTTCAACAAAATTTAAAATTTGAAACTTACGGCTGTAGTTCAGCATACTTCTACTTTTTGGGAATGACTAAACTTATAGAAAGTATAAAACTCCAAACTGATTTTGAATTACTTCCCCACTTGGTGCCAAAAATACATAGTACTACAAAAACATCTTACAGAACTGAAACTAAATTTCTAAATATTATCTTATTGTTTATAAACCATCTGATTGGTATTTTATGACTATTGTTCTTTGAATTCTCCAAGGAACATTTGTTGCAATTTATAATTATTCTAGGAACCATTTCTTACTGCAAATGTAAAATGAGCTTATTCTGCCAAACAGTATTATTTTAAAATTACAATATCCAATTATAGATAAAAGATAATACTATCACACATCCCATTTACAACTTCCTCTGAGAATTCTCAGGTTATTTTCAGAAGTCTCTAGAGAATACATTATTAAATGGTTAACTCATATAATTTTCTTATTTTAATAAAACTTATAAAAGTGTAATGTTAACTCATACAGGTATGTTTCTTACCATTTCCTAAATAAAAATAGAAATATAGGAGAAAAATATTACTATTAAAATTAATGCAATAACATATATGTGTACACTTTATATTTTTAAAATATTAATTTTTCTTAATTAATAAAGTATTCACTAATAGGTGAAAAAAGAGCAACAGTACTTCTTTCTACAATTCACTTATTTTTTGAAAGTATTAAGGTTATCATAGATGTGGCTATAATAAAAGTAAATGTCAAGAATATCATGGATGTCAAATATGCCGCTAAGTAATATAAAACTTTAAAGCTTAAAAACATCATATTAGATCATGAAATCTTTCCACAGGTTTTTAAAATCACAGTGCACTGCAGAGTCCTCTGAAGATTTGTTTTAAGCCTAACAATTTTATATGGTTAAAAAAATAAGCATTTACCAAAGAAAACATCAGGTATTCATGGGTTTGCTTTATTTGTGCTATTATTATTATTATTAATAAAAGGAAAAGTGTTGCAGAATACTTTTACCTGATATTTAATATGAAATACATATCTCTGAATTAGTTAGCCTTTCTTTTATTACAAGTATTACAAATTTAACAAAACTGTCAATTTTAGATTCAATAAACGTCTTTCTACAATCTGTTCCTATTCCATCCCTCCCTCCCCCACATTAAAAAAAAATCTAAGTATGTTGGAAACATACTGCATTTTATTCTAAAAGTCAACAAAACCGCTGTATATTATATTTCATGTGCCTGAGTAGAGCTAAATGGTTCCTGACTCAAGACGATCCCTGGAAATTAAAAAATGGACATAAACAACCTGAGTGAATATCGTATCTATTACCAAGACTAAGAGATTAAAATATAAAAAGTTGTGTTTTTACTGTGAATTTACTTCACCACTGGTAGAACATCTATGTAAGACTAATTCCAATGCAAAAAAAAAAAGATTCTATGTCTACAGGATTTCAAATATTGAAAAAGGTTTTGTCATCTGATTTTTTAAAAGAACATAAGTAACTTGAAGTGTCTGCCCGCTGAATTCTTCCCATACAAGAAAACTATACTCTTCAAAGAGCATTCTTCTCAGCAGCATGACAAATATTACAGCCTAAGATAAATTAAAGGACCACGTTTTAAGATATATAGAAAAGAGGAGGAAGAAATGTTCTCTCAAAAATGGAAACAAGAAGAGTTATAGCACCTGATTGTAAAAATTACACCTATTGATGTATCTCTTAAAACTTATAACAACCTGATAGAACAGAAATACCATGGTGACTTGAGTTATGATTATGGCCATTGTAAAACAATTATAAAGTTAAGACAGGGCAGATGGGGACCTACTTAATATCCACAATGTCTTGCAACCAAAATTCTCAGCTCAATTGTGGTTCTGAGTCCAGGACCACCTGTATAGTTTTCTGTACACATTATTTCTGACTATTTTTTAAGTTGTTATATTTTTGTATTCGTTGTATATTTAAATAAGCTTTTAAAAAGAAAGATAATTCTCAGAGTTTTATTCAAACATTTCCACTATGGGTTACTTGTTATTGAGCAATGTACAATAAACATTCATGTTAGGATAGTAACCGACAACCAAATTCAAGCTGATAATTTTATCTTCCTTACACAATTTCTCATTTATATCTATTTTCAGATTATACCTCTCTTTTAAATGTATGAACACTGAAACAAAAATATGAAATTCCAGAAAAATGAAGGCTAAGGAAAGCTAAATATTATTTTATACCCAGCTACAAATGAATACTGGATACTCCCTTAAGGGTCATTGAAATAAAGAGACACTTCTGCAAATTTAATTTATGAAAAGTGCCTCCTTTTGTCTTCAGGCTCCCTGCACCACTCAGAAAGGTCCTAATCCTAAAAGCAATATATGTATGTTTGAAAATTACTTCAATTTTCCCCCTGATCTTAAAGATTGGGAAAATCTAAAATTTCTTAATATTTATTTATGTATTTATGTATGTATTTATGTATTTATTTATGATATATTTTATTTATGATATATGAGTGTAACAGTTAAATTTCTTAATATTTATTTATTATATATTTTATTTATGATATATGAGTGTAACAGTTTAAGATTTGTCCTTTATATCATAGGATTCACTTCAGGTAATAATTTGAACCATGACGTAGTTCATCAGAAAAAGCTGCAGCCTTTGGATGTTCTCCTACCTTCTTTTTGAGGGTAGAGAAGTATATGCTTCCTCTCAAATTTTAAAATAAGGTGACATTCTACTCCTATGTCCCCATTCATGAATTGAAATTAGTCATAACATAATCCAGAAGCAAGGGCGGTTTTGGTTTCTCTCAGTTAACTCAGTTGGATTAACACATTATGTTCTGCTATATTGTGTTTTAATTAAGGTTTCTGAAGCCACATCAGCTGGATTCAGACATGCTAAATATAACCAAATGAGCTATATTACTTCAGCAGTTCTTATACTTCTGTATCTCTGTATTATTATTCCCAATATTACAGATCTGATTTATCCATTACATCAAATCATAATATAGTTTATAAATCCACCGACTTTAATTGTAAAACATTTTTTATAGTTTGGCATAATGTATGAACTTAGCAAATTGTTAATTTTAAGGAATCGCATCAGTTCAAGGCTGAGAAGGACCAGATTTCCTAATATTATTTGATGTGAGGTAAGAAATGATATTTCTTAGCCTTTACACAACAGCAACAGCCTCAGCCCTTACACAACAATCAAATGAAATCACTTACTCACCTCGCCCGCTTATGTATTCATTAATCCCATGTCCTTCATTAATTTCATGACTTTTTTTGTGCAAATATATGAATGGCATATTTTCACAAAAATTAAATTGGAAGCTGGATTAATATTAAGCAGTGTCAGTCATAGTAAATTCAAAAATGTCTCTAGTTCTGAATATACCCGATATAATTCTTACTAAATACAGTGCTAAGTTTGAAAATGGGTCAATCCTATCCAAAGCATTTTGTTGTTGGAATGGGAGGAGAAAATATAGTGATTTTATAAGACTGTAAGAAACCTTAATGGATTTCAGATACAAAATATAAAATCTACATCCTATATCCTTCTGTACATGCATAAAATCTTATCTGCCATTTTACATATGTGAAAAATATGCTTGCCTAAAATCCTATTTGAATTTAATGGTTAATGGAAACTTCTTCCCCTATTTTCTGTTAAACAGTGTCCTATAAACTCCCACTAAATTTAGGCATAAGTGGATAGGTGAAGGATTATCCTCTATACATAACATAGGTTCAAACATATGTTATTAACATTTATTTTATTTATTTCGTCAAGCATGTATTAGATAACAGATATAAGTATAAACATGATTATGAATACAAGAAATGGATATGAATAAAGGGAACATTAGGACAGGGACAGTAGGCACACTGGTGCACTTATGCATGCCCCTTAAGGACCTCTTAGGAATGGAGTGAGGTTGACAATAGACAGTCTAAGGTTAAAGTTTTGGTGGTTTGGGGAAGAAACCACAGTCAGGTAGTGCATTCCAGGCACTGACAATTCTGTTGCTGAAGTCATATTTTCTGCCATCACGTTTGGAGCAGTTAACCATACGTTTGTGTCTATTGTGTACTCATGTATTATTGTGGTTCAAGCTGAAGCCTTACTACAAGTAGTGTTCTGTTAATAAATGGTAGTGCTGCCACATGACCACTTTAGACTGGTCAATTTTATGACTAGTTGTGTTGCTCTGCAATCACATGGCCCCAATTAATGATGATTTTTTTTTGCCAGTCTCCAGCAAAAAAGCTCAATCAAATGAATGGGTTCACTTAACCACCATGGTTTTCACTTCATGATCAACATGAGAAAGACTGGAAAATTACTTCCAGTCATGTGGGTCCCTTGACACACAACTGTAATGACTTACAACTCTAATTTGGGGTTCAATTATAATGGTAGGTTGAAGGCCTGGTTATAATCTATTGCTAGTGAGATAAGCGATAAAATCCATCCAAATTTCATAGGATTCATCTGATGTCCCATTAATTGAACATTGTAATTTTTTTTCTAATGTAGTAATTGAAGAGGCCTTATCAATTCACAATTCAATCAAATCATCAAATTTAATCTGCAACTCTATACTTTTAAATAAAAATTAAATAATACTTTATTTTTAATCTTATGATTGAGTCCTGTAAATTAAATGCTGAAAGCCCAGTCCTGTAATTCTTCAGTTTTTTATTACGGTAGTGATGGTGTTTATTTTTCCCCCGCTCCCCCTTCCCATAAAGTGTATACTTTTTAGATGGTGTCATTTCCTTTTTAAGACACCAGAAAATTATCTCTTACCTACCAGTAGTGGATTGGAGAGTCAGACATTACTGACATACTTGCAATTGCCAGATTAATTAGCTGTGCTTCTCTTAGTTGTATTTGTTCTTCAGGAAGTGATCATTACATCCATCCTGAACAGAAGATTTAGGATTTTTTTTATTAGGTCTAGAAGGTCTATTATCTTTTTTCTTTTGATTCACCTGAAAGTGGGCAGAGTAGCTAAAATGGAATGCAAAATATGCTCATTAATTAGTATCTTCCAACTCTCCTGGCTGACAGCATATTCTCATAGGTATGAACCAGGCATGTTTGGGCTAAGGAAAAACAACAACACTCACCAGTAAGTCTCACTCCAACTGTATTCTCTGTTAAACAATTTTTTTACATTTGTAGTCATAACTTCATTTGTTGTTATAACAGTTCAATAACTGGGTATACCCAACACACTAAGCCAAACCAAACAAACAGCATTTATTTGCATACAAACACAGAATTTATATTCTACCTTTCAGCCCAGAGAACATTCAAAGCAGCCAATAACACATTTTTAAATAAGCATTTTAAAAAAGTGAAAAATAGCTAAAATTGGTATGTACTTATTCTATCTGGAAAGGTTTGGTTGAATAGAAAAAAATCCATATTCCAAAAGGAAGAAAATTGAGATGTATCAAAGAGAGTCAAAGTTGACTCTCGGATCCTGTATTGTTTTTATTACTTAGATGAATAGATGAAGAGAAATTGAGAATGTTGCCAAATTTGCATATGACATAAAATTGTGTAGGATAGCTAATGCTGTGGAAGACAGAAATAAAGTTCAAAATTATCTCAATAGGGTATAGAAATGTACCCTACAAAGCAGCACAATGAAATTTATCTGAGACAGGTGTAAAATACTTCCTTTAGAAAAAAAGCAAATGAATTGGTATAGTTTGAGGAATATTTGGCTTGGTAATACTTGTGAACTCAGTCGTAGAATAGTTGATTGCCAACTAAATGTGATTCAGCAATGTAATATGGCTGCAAAAAAGACATGCAGTTGTATGTTGCATTGACAGAAATATATTTATCAAATCATGAGAATATTTATTTTAATTATGAATTAAATCCCTCGAGTATTCTATCCAATGCTTTAAGATAGATTCGGACAAATGGGAATAGGTGCACAGGTGGTGAATAAGGTGATCTGGAAATGTTTATGAAGAACAATTGGAGAGATGGGATTCTCTACCCTTGAGAAGAGGTGAGTGAGATGAAGCAGGGCAATGCTTTGGTCAAATGTGGATTTTTTTTCTAAGTTTACTAAACAACTTTGATTTATTGTGTTTAGAATTTAAATACCTGTTCAGTCCATTGAACTCCTGAAAAACACATTGTTTTTTTACACTTTGTATGGTACAAATGGCTGCATGAAATAAATACCGGTAATCTCAAATTTCATGGACTGGAAGCCAATGTTCTAACTACTTGTTCACATTTAAATTCTGGTTCCTCAATCCCATAATTCCTAGTTTCCTAAAAATCCTATTGGATTCTGGGAATTTAAGGTAGAATTGGAATTATAGCATTTACTATTCCAGAGTAAAATGTAATTATTGAATCTATGTAGAATTGCAGATTAATCCCATAAGTGGTAAATAATTGATAGCTGTAGTTTCTTTTAAGATTATTTCAGCACCATCCATCAAAACAATCACCTTTCATCTGTTTTGTTGAAAATCCTAACGTGTAAAAATAAAGTATAAATAATGTTTGTTCATGTGAAAGTTTCTTAACACAGTTTTGGTGCGTCAGCCAGATTAAGAGTTTTTCCTCACTGTTGAACTAAAGTGGTTTCTATCTTGTTTCAGTTATACAATTTATTATCTACTGCAAATCCCTATTCTGCCTTTATTGCTTCTGTTCTTTGTCACTGCCGGTAGCCCAGTTGCCCTCTAAGTTAATGCTTGATAAATCCGGACAGATTTTATATATCTTCTGGGTTGTATGTACCCCATAACAAGGTGGAAATGCTATTTCAGCACTAATGTAGCTAAGGACAACGTAAAGATGTCTCGCATATAAACTAGGGATGAGAGGGACAAAAAATTGCCAGAGCATGTTTGTGTTGTGATTTAGGCACAAATGAGGAAGACTTTAAGAGAAGATTTAGAATTATGCTACTGTACTCTGGAATTTAAATGACTTATTTCATTATTTCATTCTTAGTTTTACATTTCATTACATACATTTAGTGCAAACCAAAAATAGTGGTCCCCTAGGTCATAAAAAATACAGCCATACCTAAATAAACAATGCAAAGAAATTAAGGATAAGATGTTTATCTAAAAACGCTATGCAAACTTTATGCAAAAATGTGCACAATAAAAACAAAGAAAAAAATCTATCAAAGGAGGAAGATATAAATAAAAGATATCATAAATGTATGTAGAAGAACTGTACAAATGATTACAAAATCAATGTTCGTTATAGTGGTTTAATCAATGAACTAAAGATAGGCATTCTGGAAAGACAAATTAAACAGGACCAGAAATATATTCCTATCATCAAAGTTGCAGGGGTCAGTTAAATATTATGCATTTAAAGTGCTACATGGGGTTTTCGAGTAGTGGCCAAAAACCTGAAAAAGATCATTTTACATTCCAGTGTCAAAAAGGGAAATATCAAAGAATTATCAAACTACCAAACAACTGCATTAATTGCATGTTACTAAACCAACCCTCAAGAGATTGTAACCCAGATTTCAACAATGTATAGAACAAGAACTGTTAGATATACAAGAGGCATTCATAAGATGCAAGTGTACCTGTGATCACAGTACTAATTTCTGGTTGACAATGAAAAAGGCAAAAGAGCTCCTCTCTTTTTTATTGATTACACAAAGTGTTTGACTGAGTTGAAGTGTACAAATTGTAATAACCCTAAAAAAAAAAACTTAAGTAGACCAGGCTGCTTCATTTACTATTGAAGAATCTGTATGATGTCCCAGAATGTATATTAAGGGGCATGCATAAGCGCATCAACATGCCTACCGTCCCTGTCCTAATGTCCCCTTTTATTCATATCCATTTCATGTATTAATAACCATGTTTACACTTATATCTGTTATCTAATACGTGCTTGACAAAATAAATAAAGTACATGTATATAATTGTACCACTTTTACAGACAGAAGCGAGGAAGACTTAAAAGAACCTCTGGCTGAACATTTTATTTATTTTATTTTATTTATTTTGTCAAGCACGTATTAGATAATATATATAAGTATAAACATGATTTGAATACATTAAATGAATACAAATGAAAGGGAACAGTAAGACAGGGACGGTAGGCACATGAAGAAATAGAGTACAAAAGCTGATCTGCTGCTGAATATTAAATAAACTAAGATTATATTGATAGGCAGCACAAAACGTATGCAAATAAGTGGGGGGGGGAGTTGAAGGAGTAAACATATCTTCTAGAATCAAACATTTCTATGACTGTAGAGCCATGTAATAGCAAAAAGTCTGCAGGTCTAGACAAATATTTAGTGAGAAACACCACTAAGGGAATATATTGTCAGGCCTCCTAATTATTTTCTCGAGAACAAACGGCACAACTACGAAAACAGTTAAGAAAGTAGAAAGCAGACGTCCCCCCCGCGCGCGCGCCAATCGAAGTCACCTCCTTTGTCAAAGGCGGTTCTACCCGGGAGTCTATTATAGGACGCCGGCGCTCTCCAGCAGCTTCCTGGGAATTGTAGTCTTACTCGGTTACGTCCGTGTGACAACACACACCCACACAAGCCCTACTCTTTCTCTCGGAGCATGCGTCCTTGGCTCCCCCGGCTTTGGGAGTCGCTCTCTTAAGCTTGGACTTGGACTGGCTGCCATCTTAGTCGAGGTGTCGTCGCCTTCAGGGCTGGTAAGAAATCCGTTGTGCTGCTCGAGAGGGCTGGCGAAGGGCTGGGCTGTGAGGGACGGCTGTTTTTTCCGGCCTGGGCAAACGTTCCTCGGGATTTGTCAGGAGAGAAGCGAGGGGAAAGCCTGAAGTAGGCCCTGTCTTAATG
>JANHFT010009742.1:141592-168135 GCA_032467955.1 Pseudoxenodon macrops
GAGAATCAGTTGCTTAGCTTAACAGGCTCTGTTCTGTTTGCTGCAAAGAGGTAAATTGCTGGGAGGCAGAGGCCAAAAGGGTGGGGGTGGCTTGCTGGGGCTACATTCGGTCTATAAGACGCACCCAAGTTTTCACCCTCTTTTGGGGTAAAAAGGTATGTCTTATACTCAGAAAAATACGGTATGTCTAATTAAAAGTAATTGCAAATGATGGAATACATGAGCTGAGGTGGCGCAGTGGTTAGAGTGCAGTATTGCAGGCTACTTCTGCTGACTGCTAACTGCCCGCAATTTGGCAGTTCATATCTCACCAGGCTCAAGGTTGACTCAGTCTTCCATCCTTTTGAGATAGGTAAAATGACGAGCCAAATTATTGGGGGCAACATGCTGACTCTGTAAATTGCTTAGAGTGGGCTGTAAAGCACTGTAAAGCGGTATATCAGTCTAAGTGGTATTGCTACATAGTATATATGTATGCTTAGAATCAAAGTTTCTGAGCATAGATCATTCACTATTGGTATATTTTTCATTCAGCCTTACGCGAGAAGAGAAACACAGTAGTTGCACAGCTACAGTTGCTTCAGGAAGAAATGGATCCAATTGTTAAGATGTTTGAAGACAAAGAAACCACACTTCAAATGCAGTCCACCAGGTAATATTTCTACATGTCGTTTTCTTTTGTTATACACATCATGAAATGCTTCAAAATGTACAAAATGTTCAGTTAAAGCTTTTTTCTGTGTGTAAGCAAAGTGAGTTGCACTTAATTGAACAAGATTTCTTAGTAAATATGCTTAAAGCTTTAGCTTAAATGTAGACAGCTAGCTTGGTGTAGTGATTAGGATGCTGGCCTAGAAATCAGAAAACTTGAGTTCTGCCTTAGGTGTGAAATCTGACTGGGTGATTTTGGGTCAGTCAGTCTCTCAGCCCAACCCATTTGACAATGTGCTGCTTGTAAAGAAAAAGAGGAGGAACAAGGAGAACTAGGCATTTTTGCCACCTTGAGTTATTTATAGAATAATAAAGCAGGACTAAAAATCAAATCACTAAAATATTTCTGATTAGAAATAAAATAAAATTTATTTGTTCAGAACAAAGCCAGGGGAGGTAGAAAATAGGATTGACATTTTCCTATTCCCTGTGCATTACTTTCAAATCCAACTTGATTACAAGCTGTCAGAATATGATTAATTGTGTTTTGTTGCCTGGGTCAGTTCATCATAGTTAAGTGTTAAGCAAGGCCACACTATCGTTGCTTTAAAGGAATAGATTAATTATCCATAAAATGTTGTGTGGAATGAATTAACTATTAGAAATACATTTTATTTATTTTTAAAGATTCACATCATAGCCAATGATAGCATAACTATTAATTTTTATTTATTACAGGGATGGTCGGGTGCTATTTGACTACTTAGCTGAGAAGCATGGAGTATGTATTTACTATTAAATCTGTAAAACTTAAGTTACTTTTATTTTTGCCTTGTTCTGTAAATGCATCTTGTGAATCACACTTAATAAAAAATGAGCAACTGTTACATTTTTTTAATGCTGATATTAAATATTCCTATCATTGTGATTACTTGTTATAAATGTAAACTTTATAATTTGGAAATTAAATTATTTTTGATATGTCATAATAATGCTTATTTTTGAAATTCCCCCAAATTATGGTTAGAAAGTATTGGAATAATTACTTTCTGCATAGGCTGTAAAACTAATTAATCTGAAATAAAATATAGTAATAATAAAATCAGAATACAAAATAAAGAAACAAATACCGGTCTTCCATTCCCAAAGTAATCTTCTAAATCTCTGTCATTAATCCAGTTTATTCAGTTAAAGTATTCAGGATTATTCTTGCAAATCCTTTAAACTGAGTGGTAAACCACTTTCCAGGCAGCTTTTTAAAGACTGCAATTTTCAAAAAATATAGGCAGCCTGTTTGAATTCACTTCAAACATTAGTAAATAAGAATAAGTAGGTAAAGCAAAATAAGACACCCTCTTCCAATAACAGAGCATGAATAATTCCCAAATTGAATTATTATCCTTATTTACTGTGCTCTGTTTTCATCCATTTCGAACCAAACAAGGAAAGTTATCTGTCAAAGTAAGAGACTTGGCAGCCTATTGGTTTTAATGCAGGAAAACTTAGTCAGCATGTTTAGTTCATTTTAAGGAAAATAAATTAGATCCCAGCCTAGTTGTTTCATAGAGTTCTTTTTTGCTGACCAAATAACTCATTGATTGTAAGTGTAATTATGTCTCATTCTGGACTTTATATAATTAAAACTCATTTTTATACTTGGTAAATTACTGTCATTTTAGTATTGCAGTATGTGGCCTAAATATGCAACTTAAGATGATTAGTCATATTAAACATAAGAGAAGTATGACAATTTTGAACATTTTTCTATGTAAAAAAATCAAGTTTAATAAAGCATATATATATATATTTGGGAGAATCTAGGCTAGCTCATTCATAGTAACACAGACTCAACTCAGATAGTGCTGGACTTAACACCCACAATTGGTCCTGGAATTTCAGTTCCTAAATGATGTAGTCATTAAGCGAGTCAAATCCCCAGACCATTTTAGTTGGATGTTAAGTGAATCTCAGCATTAAGTGAATCCGGCTTCCCAATTGACTTTTCAGAAGCCGTCTGAAACAGTCAAAAATTGTGATCACATGACTGCAAGACACTGCAACTATGATAAATTCAAGTCAGTTGCCAAGTGCCCAAATTAATATAACATGATCACAGTATCATGTTATTGTGATGGTTGTAATTTCAAGGACAAGTCATAAGTCATTTTTTCTGAGGCTGTCAAAACATTGAACTGTCCTTAAATGTTTTTAAGTCAGGAACTACCTGTAATAGGTTTCTGTGTTTAGCCTGAAGTAGCAGGACAATGTGATGTGAGCATATTGTTATTGTTTTGCCATTGTGTGGCTTTGTCAGGTTTTATTCCTGTAAGCCACCTGGAGTCACCATGAGGAAGTTGGTGGTAGTAAAATTTTCTAAACAAATATCCAATTATAAATTTTCAAAAAAAATTGAACCTTAAATATTAACTTTTTCTTGATATTGCTTATTTTCTATGTTTTTCAGTTTAGGCAAGAATATCTAGATAGTCTTTACAAATTCGCAAAATTCCAGTATAAATGTGGTAATTATACAGCAGCATCAGAATATCTATACTTGTTTAGAGTTTTGGTAAGTATCTTTATATTATACTTTTAAATTATTGTCCAACTTTCAACGAGATGTTCTAGGTAGTGGGTGTATAATATATTGTACATAGACTGCACTTTAATTTAGGGGATATTTCATATGGAGATATCTCTATTTTTGAGAGGATATTGTCATTTTATATAATACAGAAGTTTTTATTTCACTTATTTTTCTAAACACTCAAAAGTACAGTTCATAATATCATTAAATCCAAATGTTTGTCTGCTACTTTTAGCTTCTGAGAACCATAATAGCATATTAAGGTCTGCTTGTTTAATTTTTAAGAGAAGTTTGGAAATGTTGTATTTCTGACTTGCCTGAATAGAAATATTATATTTGTTTTAAGTGGAACAATTTTTATAGTTAACTAAACTAAAATTTTAAGTTTTAGAAAGTTTGATGACTATTTTTAAATTTTCTTGTTATAAGTTCTTGAAAAAATGTATCTGTTGTTGCTAAAAATCAACACTGACTTGATGGCTCATAATCAGTATAAGTTATAAGTTAATTACCAAATACATAAACCTAAGGGTTGTGCATGTTTGCATTTGATTCTAAAAACATTTTGTTCAGTGATTGTATGTATAACAAAATTTGGTTTAAATAAAGTGGCAATCCCTGTGGTGATGTTCCTTTTCTAGAGGAACCTATCTACTTCTAGCAATGTCCATGTTCACCCCCCCTCTCAGAAATGCCAACACCCTGACTTGCAAATAACTATGGTTTTAATCTCATGAAGAAAACTAAAAACATAATACATAGTGTGGATATAGAAATGACGGTTATTGATTTATTTCTGATTTTCATTTGTTTACTTGCTGAGTTTTAAGCTCTCAAGTTTACTGCAGTGCCAAATATGGAGGTATGCTAAAACAGCATACCATTAGAGATCTGGTAATCTTATGGTGGGAAAAATAGCATTATGTACGTGCATTTAAATGTGGATGGATAGATGGTTACCCTTGTAGATGATTCCACTAAAGCAGAGGTTCCCAACTGGGGGTGCAAGATGATAGTCCAGGGGGTGTGAACACTTCGGTTTAGAAGTTTCAAAATTATAGTGTATATGCATAATTATATGCATATAATTATTTACTTTTGTAAGGAGTACAAGAATACATCAAGTGTTCTAGGGGTGCGGGGTACAGAAAAGGTTGGGAACCCCTGCACTAAAGAATAGAAGGTTCCACTACTATAAAGTTTATGAAGTAGATCTGTATACAAAAATTTCTTAGATGTCTATAGATACAATATTTAAGTCTATTGAAATGAAGAAAGGTATAACTGCTTTTGTTCAAATATCAAAAGTTTATGAAAAATGCTGCTTAGGATAGAGGTTTCAGTATTGAGTAGTGCTTTTTCTTTTTACTATTTTATTTCACGTCAGTATTATTTGATTTAATAATGTTCTAATAAACTCAGAAGTTTTAGATGCATTTCCTTATTCCAAGACATGATGTTATTATACTGGATATTATACGTGGAAGTTGCATGCTTTTTTCAAGTACTTTTCTAAAATTGGAGAAAATGTAAGAATTGATCAGAAATGACCAGAGATTAAAAGTATGCTTTCTGAATGATGTGGCCTTAAACTTTGTTTTGTTGCCTTTATTCAAAATGACAGGAAAGGACAAACATAAGTAGAATATTACAAGTGCCATTATATTACATCTTGCTTTAAAATTTATAATGATCCAATCAGTTAAACAGTTAGTGGCCTTTTTTCCCGTCTAGATTTTCTTCATTCTGATTAGGAAATATTTTTCAGTAGAGTTGAGGTTTTACTAGTTAAGCTTTAAACCCTTTTAAATTAGTGCGTGAAACCCCAAACTACACTGAAGTATTGTTAATGAAAAGATCATTATTGCTTGAATTGAAAATCCTGTGCAGAAGCTGTGGTTGCCAATTCTCCAGGCTTTCCTGTTGTTTTAATCTCCAGCTGAATCTCCTTGGAAATGCCTACTGCTGATTGTTTCCTTGAAAATCAAAACTGATTTGCTAAATGAAACACAGCCCATTTTCCCAAAATTGTGGAGCAAGTATGTCAATGGCATATTCTCTCTCTGCTGGTGCCAGCAAGTCTCTAATCAAAATGTTTGACCTAGAGAAATATTAAATTATTGCGGTTATTGTAATCGGATTCACTTATTTAAAACAGGTTCCATCAACAGATAGAAATGCTTTGAGCTCACTCTGGGGAAAGCTGGCATCTGGAATTCTGATGCAGGACTGGGATGCTGCCATGGAAGACCTTACAAGGTTGAAAGAGACAATTGATAATAATGTGAGTTTGTTTTTGTTTGCTTCACCACATAATAAAGATGGGGGGGAAGATATCTACTGGATGTTGACATATTTAATACCAGCTCATGTTTCCCTCGGATTTATTTTTATGACTATGCTTTTCAAAGTCTGTTTCAGAGAATATTTTTAAGTTTTTGCATGCCTGGAAAATGAGCTCAGTTAGTTAATTATTAATTATTAGCTGAAGGAAGGTTAGAGTCCCTATTTCAGAATTTCAGGACTAGCTCAAGTAGCTAGTTACCAGGAGGGTCTAAAAGTGTGAAAGAAATATGCATAATAGCACTTTCTGTTCCCATATTGCTTTTGTACGTGGAATAATATTGGAAATTTTAAAATCTACGTAGAGAAGCATGCCAAAACGCATTGTATAGGTAATAAACCGCTGTTCTAGGTGGAAATAGAAGGAAGATGGTGCAGGAAAAGAGTTAATATATTAACTATATATAAACTCAATTGTGTCTTTCAAGATAGACAAGTATTTTGGAGTTGAACGGGCAAGGAGCAAGTAGAATGAGTAGGTCATACAGAATAAAGAATAGAAAAGGATAAAATATATTTGTTATCTTTAACATGTGATCTTATCCTTTCCCACTTTCAGGATAGATTATTAATTATAGTCTGATTAGAAATAAGAACATATTTCATGGTTGCCTACCTATTCTTTTTTGGATGTGTTAAGTAAAAAGAATAAGTCTTAAAATCTCAGGCCCTTTGACAAGTTATAAAACAGGTTTTACAAATTGGGAATAGAATATAGCATTTATTTAAAAATGAACCATTTTCCCTTTTTTAAAAAAATAGTTAATGCCTAGGAACATGGAATACGAAGTTATTTTAGTTTAAATCAAGGATTTGAGCAACTTTTAGTGGATAATTCCAAATCTACATCTTTGAAGATGCCAGGTAAACTTTGTTTTCCTCACTGAACTATCTTTTTAATTATTAAATGTAGGTATGTAAGGTATGTATAGTATATGTTTTTATATGAATTCCAGGGTTGTTTTGTAATGAAATAATTGCACTTCACTAAAGTTTTTGAATTGGTTTCAGTACTGTAATGAACCCGTCAGTAAATTTTTCTTCCATTTCTGCTATATATTTCCCTGATGACAGTACTAGCCCTAATAGTGTATTCTGTATCTTTCTACACTCTGGCACTCTACTTGTTTCATCCAGGCTGACCATCTCTGCATTGCAAACAGCCAGGCATTAGCACCAGAAATCTAATATTCTGTTTCATTATCTTTGTTATACCTCACTAGTGATAGAATGCAGAAAGATGTTATTGATTTTTTCTTGGCACTGAGGATGCTGATACAATCTGTAACACATTTCTGGAAAATTTCTCAGTGCTCTTGACAAAAAACCCTTTAAAAAAAACCTGCCACAGAAACAAACCAAAACAGCCTGAAATTAAGCACTTCTGGGAGCAGAAGACATGTGTTCAATGTGAAAATGGATGCTATTTGCCTTCCAGAGGCATCTCCCATTTCAAATGTTAATGTTTTTGCTGATGTGGGAACTACTCAAAAGTAACACCATCTAAAATTTATCATTTTATTACCAAATTTCAGCAGTGCAAGTTAGAGCTACAAATGGAGTCATGCGAAGTCACATATGATTTATGACTTGTTCACTCCTGCAATAAACTAATGGGAAAATTGGCTCTTGCAATACCACTACTTGGTATTGGTTTATTTATTTAATAAATTTGTATGACTACCCATCTCGTATATATGACTCTTGGAAGCTAATGGTAAAAGCAAGATAAAAACAGTAAAAACAAATCAAAAATTTAAAAACATCAATAGCATAACATAGCAGCCAAGAACATACCATATAAACCTTTTATTCATATTTTCAGAATCCCAGTTTGTATGGGAACCCAAGTTTTTAATGCCATGTGAGAGGTCAGCAAGATCAGGGGAAGTCTACTCTCAATGGAACTCTCTTGTGGAAGGGCCCAGAACATGTCTTTCTTGCCAGATATAACAGGATAGGTAGGCACACGTGTGTTGGTTTCATTACATAATATAAAGTAGAGAAAGTCTGCCTTTATAATGAACAGTATGCGGTAAGCGAAGAAAAGAATCTTAACTGGCAGCAATGTTCTTAGTTTGCTTTTTTGTCACTTATAAAATAACACTTGTCAGAATAGAAAAAAATAGAAATATAATAAGTTGGAAGGGACCTTGGAGTTCTTCTAGTCCAACCCCCTGTTTAGGCAGGAAACCCTACACCACTTCAGACAAATGGTTATCTAACGTCTTCTTAAAAACGTCCAGTGTTGGAGCACCCACACCTTCTGGAGGCAAGTTGTTCCACTGATTCATTGTTCTAACTGTCAGGAAATTTCTCCTTAGTTCTAAGTTGCTTTTCTCCTTGATTAGTTTCCGTCCATTGCTTCTTGTCCTTCCCTCAGGTGCTTTAGAAAATAGCTTGACTCCCTCTTCTTTGTGGCAACCTCTTTTATATTATATAATAATAAATTTAATATGAAAGGTAGAAGATAAATTAGCTGCTTGCATTTTCTTCAACTTGGAGATACTGCTTGGTACTGTAGCTGTGGGAATAACTGCAGAAATTGGCCTTTCAATTGTTCTCTGCTGTAGGTAGGTAGCAAGTTGTACAACTAATCTGTTCTAGCCATCTTAGTGAAAGGAATTCAAAACTGATGTTTTACTATCATAATTTGAAATGGAGTAAGTTGGGAAGATGTTCTTTACTCCTTTGTTTTCTTTGCACCAATGTGGAAGAATTGCCAGTTAGGCTTGGGGGAGGAATCAAGTGAGGGCCTAGCTTGGAATCATTGAGTATGATGTCCCCCAAAATCCCTGAAGCCGTATTTGTTCATTCCCAGGGGAAGGCAAGCAGTCTGATGAGATTCTTGTAACATAGGTGATAAGCAATAAAGTTACAGTCTGAGGCTATTTATGAGTGATTCTGATTGTTCGTGCCTGACAGTCATATCATTGCTCCCGAAACAGCTTTTCTGGAACATTGGGGTATATTCTTGAACTGCATGGGATCAGTCATAGGGAACTGTTAAAAGAATCAGTGAATATTCTCTCTTAAGAAATATTTATTTGAATCCTTAGCTTCCTGACCTCAAAATACAACATTGCTTTAATAGGTAAATAATTCTAATTTTATAAATCTCTTTTTCAGTCCGTCAGCTCTCCGCTCCAGGCTCTTCAGCAGAGAACATGGCTCATTCACTGGTCCCTTTTTGTTTTCTTCAACCATATTAAAGGCAGAGATAACATCATCGATCTCTTCCTTTACCAGCCTCAGTGAGTTGTGTTGAATTTACAGACAGCATGGTTATAGAAAGTTATTCCATACCTGAGCATATTAAAGATTTAATCAGAATATTTAAAAGTCACTGTATCTTTCTCAGATTGTTCAGATCATGCAGGAGAAAAGTATTTAGCTAAAATAGTTTTCAGTATACTTAGTTCTCAAGTCTGAAGCTCAGTTAAAAGTGTTGTAGAGTAATCAGTGTTCGTCCGAAAGTTATAATAGGGGAGCATGTAAAGAAGAATATCCACTTAACAACATTTGACTTGATTATGGTATATTCTTGCAGTAAAATATGCTATCAGATAAGATGTGCATATTTTCAAAATAATTTACATGCACTTACATGAACCCAGCCCCTCTCTGCTAGTCATAAAGCAATTCATCTTTTTTTCTGGCTTCTGGGCAATCTTGAAAAAGCTGTTGCTGATGCTATAAAGAAGGTGATTCTTAATACAACTCTTAAACTAGGCACAATTTTTTCAAGCTCCTTTAGAAGGCCAGAAAAAGTTTAATGAATAGCAAATATGTACTATTTGCTAGTGATTCAGAAGTACCTGAAAGAAGTACTTCTGAATCACTTTTACAACATTTTGTATAAACCTGTGGACAGGATTTATTTTTTTAAGAGGAGAGTAGATTTTTATTTTATTTTTAAAAATTGCAACATTAGTTTAGCATTGGGTACAGACATATTTAATGTCTCCTACCGGAGGGTTCTTTGGTAATGGCAATCCAAGGGAACTTCCAAGAGGTGTAAAAAATTCAGCATTCTCTTCAGTATGTCGGAATGGTTGAGTTTATATAGCACTCTATGCCAAAACAAAACAAACTTAATTATTTCTTAGCATAGCAAGGAACTATTTTAATAGTACTACTGATAATAGTTATAATATTTCCATAGTAAGGGATACTTACTATTACTGCTACTACTAATATTACTAAGGAATACTAGCAAATAGAATATTAGTAAATATATGTAGGGTCATGTTGAATACATATTTGAGGGTCTGTTGTCAGAAAACAGTTCTTTGTTGATGAGCAGAATTGGTTAAATCCATGTCAACTTTGAAAGCTGCTAACAAAGCATTTCATCGATATACCGTACTTTTTTAAAAAATGGCTGGAATTAGCAATTGATCTGTATCTTTTAACTTGAAGCTTTTTGCTATAATGTGATTCAGGAATCAGTGAAGGAATATTACAGGTAAAACCTTTTAGTAGCATCTGGTGTAAACATGGAGGATTGTTTCTCCTCTGCTTTGGTTACTGAAACTCTATTACATTTAAAGCTATCAACGATTTTAAGGAACACAGGCTATCAATTTCATTGAAATTGGGTAGTGATGTAAGTGTTTCATGAGGTAATGCACTGATTCACTGCCATTGCACTGTGTTCCAAGGGCATATGATTCATCATAAGTTGTGGCCATTATATCCAAACAATATGTATCATTTCATTTCTAGATTGAACATACTCAATTACCATCCTTCAGATAGTTATAGTAAATTATTATTACTACATCGCAAGTATTTGAGTCATTTTTCTATCTAACTTTGTTTTGTACAATGGCACTGAGCTCATATTTTGTGCCAGAATTCATTGGTGTCATTTGGCATAGGTTGCTTAAAACTACTAGTGCTTGTTTTGCAGGCTATGATACTTTGAAAATGTTTGTTAAGGGTTTTGAATGGCAATTTTTAAAAATTATTCCAATCACTGTTATATGTGCTGCACTTTAATTATATTATCATGGGATAAACCTTTAGGTCCATTGAAACGTTTTAAGTTTCAATTGAAGACCAGCTTTTTGATCATTACATTAAAAAATATGTTTCAGAGAATCTCTGTTCATTGCTCACTTGTTTAATATCTAAATGGCCCTTGTTTGGCTACCATAAATACGTAAATAAATGTTGGGATTTTCCTAGGTTCATAACGAATAATTGCATTCTAAATATTTGCTATCTAACTAAATAATATTCTGTTTGTTCAGATATATTAATGCAATTCAGACAATGTGCCCACATATTCTTCGATACCTGACTACAGCTGTGATAACAAACAAAGATGTTAGAAAACGAAGACAGGTGTTGAAAGACTTAGTCAAGATTATTCAGCAGGTAAGGAATAAGTACATTTTTCAATTACTGTGAGTTGCTCAAGGTTTGTTTTAAGTTATTTTAACAGAAAATAAAATATTAAAAATTATTATATAATATAAAAGAGGTTGCCACAAAGAGTTTCTGTGCTTACAGCATTTGCATTAAAAGTAAAGCATTGGTTTTACTGATTTTCATTGATACATATCCTTTGAAAATGCATTTAGGTACACACATTTTAGACAGGTGAACTAAACCAAAAGGTGAAAACCATTTAATTTGTGTGGTGACCATTAAAAAATAAAGCAGCCCCAAGGTGCCTTACAAATTGTAGCCTCAGATTGGACCTCCTTCTCCCTGATGAAGTTTTTCTCTGCAACTCTTATCTTCTCAGCAATGCATATTTGAACAAGAAATGATTTTTGGGTTGAGGACTCGAGCCCTAAGTGAAAAACCTTAATTCAGTTAAATTAGCCCTACCTTATTCATAGATGTGCTGCGTGGCAAATGATGGGTGTTGTGATCAAATATATCGAGGGAGATTAGGTTACAAAAGATTAATCTGCCACATTTTAATAGTAAGTAATGGAAGGAGGAGCAGGAGGGAGAAGAAGAAGAAAATAATAATAATAATATTAATATATTGCAGTGATTCAGCAGTTTGGAAATTAAAAAAAAAACTACAAAAACAAAACAAAACTAGAGGTCTTTTTTTCTGTCTAACTTGAACATAAAATGTCTCTTTAGTCTCTAGTGAGACTAAATCATTCTTTAAATATATTAGAATCTAAGTAAGTGATGTTAGAGTGGAAGACCACTTCAAAATAATCATTTATTTACTTATTTAATATATAACAATATAAAAAATCATGGAACAAGGCATTGAAAAACCACTTTGGTATGGTTTCCAGGAAACATACTTAGAAGAAAAGTTCATGAAGTCACCAGACTTGAACAGTTCAATTCATTATAAAGATAACATTGTTAGCTGACCAGAATCATGTATTTGAGATGGGCAACCATATAAATGGAAATAATGAACAAACAATATATTTGAAGAAGAAATAATAATTTAAAATATACGATCTTAATTGAGGAAAGGTGTATAATTTAAAGAGCACAACTATAATTAAAGCTGTACAGATAATGTAAGTCTCTGTGTTATGAATCCATAGCAAACCTCACTATAAATGTTTGTAAGGACATTGATTCATATTTAAGGGTTAGGGTTTCAAATGACAATTTTATCTTAGCAATACTTTAAAACTGATTCATTTGTGCTGTTCTAACTTGTTTTGCTATACATCATATGGACACTGAGTACTTACATATGCACTTACTATATTGTACAATTACTCTTAAAATATGCAGGAATCTTACACCTACAAGGATCCAATTACTGAATTTGTGGAATGTTTGTATGTGAACGTTGACTTTGATGGAGCTCAAAAAAAGCTGAGAGAATGTGAATTGGTAAGAAACTTTTAAAAAATAATTAACATTTAAAAGCCAATAAATATTCACTAGTTATATTTTCTCTGGACATAGATACGGTACATATTTGAAGAGTTGTGGGAAATGACAATTAAACAACAAGAACTATTTGAGGTCATTGAAATGGGGGATTTTTAAAAAAAGATTTACAAAATATATCCTGTAACAAAACACATAAATTTTAAGTGGTTAAATTCTGAAATGAAGTCAATAGTTGTCTTTATTTAAACTGGAGGATAATGCAATATGCTTATAGTGTTACATTGCTTTATTCAAGACTATGTGAATAGATATTTCTAAAGCTCAGTAGTGTAATGCTTCTGACTCCTTTTCCAGAAGTCAAGGAGAACATGTTGCAGTATAGCTTGATTACCATATAGAATTCATTTTAAGTTTTGGATTTTGCATATTTGAGGCACATTGTCATTTAAAGGAGATATATGCTTGCAATTAGTCCATATAAACTTGGCTTCCCCTATTGCTGTGTCTATGTCTGAAAATATATTATGTCTTAACAGGTTCTTGTGAATGACTTCTTTTTGGTGGCCTGTCTTGAAGATTTCATTGAGAATGCACGACTGTTTGTGTTTGAGACTTTCTGTCGGATACACCAATGTATCAGCATAAAGTAAGGGAATGTGAAGTACATTAAAAATGTTAATTTCTAAAATCAGATAAATATTGTGGAGATACTATTAGTAAGTAAACTGCCAAAAAGGAAGAATCAATATAGTCAAATAATCAGATGATTGGAGTTTAAAAAATTATAATTTATGTTTTGTTCTGTATGTGATCTAAACTTTGAATTCCACATAGCTTATTGCTGTCTGGCAGAAATAGTGCATTTCTCCTCAGATACTTGAATTCTTATACAGCAAATAAAAGAGAAAATTGTGAAAGCAAGAACAATCTTTGAACACAAGTATCATAGCTATAATGAAAGTATACACCTAAGATCAGTAGATGCTACCGTCCCTGCAGCATTTATTTTGAGTTGTGATTGTCACAGACAACACACTGATAATTTTTATGGGAGGGCAATCTGGTATTCTAGAAATAGTTTGGATACACACACAAATGTTTTATATTGACCACACTGGCTGGATTGCTCAGACCTGATGCCCAAAACATGACAAGCACCAGATTGCTTAATCCTGGTCTATGCTATCTTTTGTCCAGAAAGTATATGGACAAGGATGACTTACTCATAGGTTAATGAACAATATAATGGCTTAAATGTAGCATATGCAAAAACTGGGAAGGGTGATGATTTTGTACCAAATGTGCCATTTTGTGATCATTAATCCATTCTGCACTGAATTAAAAGATTTAATTTGCTATGTTGGTTAAAGATGCCATACTAGAATCTGAAGACCTTGGATTTTTGTTCTGCCTTAGGCATAAAGCCAGCTGGGTCATTTGGAGCCAGTCATGTTCTCTCATACCAATGAAGAAAAAAAACTTCTTCCTTGATATGAGATAGCAATTATTTCATCAGAAGCAAGATTACAGATTTAGTAAGCTGAAGTATTTTAAGATTGCCAGAAAGGCAATATGGAACACTTAAATTGAAGATAGATAGAGATTGCACTGGGAAACTATTAGAGTAGAGCTTATACTGTTGTCTATTGGCCATGTTTCAGATAAAAAGACCTTTACTGAAGCCTGGAAGCTAATAAAAATAAGCTTTATAATTCTCAAATTAATAGAACACTACATGAAATGCTAAGAAGTTGTTAGAAAGCCACAGAAATGTCATCTGCATAAAGTATGTTAACAAGGACAACAAATGCTGTTTCATATTATAAAGAACAAGATATTGGAATAAGTTTAGTCATGAAGTGACATCTTTGTAAATCTGACCCAGTAGTTAAAAGTCTTTTTTGTTGTTGACATTCTTAGGTTTGGTTTAGTTTAGTGTCATTGCACCTTGTACAATGAAATTAAATGCCATCTTCCGTATACACCATACATAAGAAAACTATAAAAATATAATAACACACATCCTTCACATTCTATACAATTGAACAAAAGGTCTCAGAACAAGTGATCTGATAAAGCACATGAAAGAGATTTCTAATGCTTTATTGCTTGAATTAATACAAAACCTTCCTTAGAGCAATTATTTCACCAGAAGCAAGATGGACATTCCACAGATGGGATAAAGTTCAGTGAGATTTGTTATAGTTATGTGTTATTTGATTAATGGCTAAAACTGTCTGGTCATCCCATTAAAACAAATTCCTTTACCTCTTAGGAATATTTTTAAAATACTTAAAATATTTATAAAAATATGCTTATATGCATTTACATTAGCTGCTGAACTCCAGTGGAGTCTGGGTGACAAGTATATAGGAGAACATCTAATTTGGTTTTCACTGAGTATACTATGAGATCCATGAGTTATCCTGGTTTCTCTAAAAAGTTGGATAGACCAAATTGGACTGCCTTAAAATAAATTGGATGGGCAATGAAGATACACTTGCTGACTTAGAAAATAATAACTGTTTGTTTTATGACTACGTTGCTGTTTATTTTTTATAGTTTACTTGGCAAAAAACAATAGGATTATACTGTAGATTTTAAAGTATCCCATTAAAGATCTGCAAACAAATATTAACTCTCTTTTAAGACACATCTCTGACAGATCACTTTTCTTTATGTTACAGTTAAAAATTCTAAATTATATTTAAAATTATAATTTCAGTTTTAAATATAATTATAATCTTTGGCCTTTCTGGGAAACTCAAGTTTGGTACAAGGAAACTTTGCCTTTCCATGTTTCAATTTTCTCTGGTTGATGCTGGGTCAAGATTCAAAACAAAACTGGCAATAATGTAGGAATTGTAAAATAAGAGTATTTAGTTGTTCAGCATAAATCAGTATGATTCCAACGCAGGAAATAGTACAAAGATCAAACAAAGAACATGATTCTATTTTTTTAAATTTCTCTTTCCTCAGTATGTTGGCAGACAAATTAAATATGACACCTGAAGAAGCTGAGCGATGGATTGTGAACTTAATCCGAAATGCAAGGCTAGATGCCAAAATAGATTCAAAATTGGTAGGTTCCATGAAACACTATAATCTGACTCAAAGTGAATTCTTAAAACTCATTAGCTACTAGAACTCAAAGAGATTCTTGTAGTTTCTACTGTCTTTATATGTATTTGATTCTGAGATGATTAGTATATGGTACCATCCTAAAATGAATGTGTAGTTAAGGCTTTGACTGATTTAGACAGTGCTATGTACTTTATATCTTTTTTTTTGTAAAAATAACACCAGTCTGCATAAAAGAAATTAGCCATTAATTATGTATCTCAAAAGGGTTGTTGTTAAATTTTGGCCACAAAGTGACCATCCTTGGACTATATAGTTTTAGGATGTTTGGTTTGGGGGAAGAAGTCTGAAATGGGAGCCGATTGCCATGTGAAGACTTCCCATTCCATTCAGATTGTTTTTTTAAATGAGTGCCAAAGGAAATCAGATACAAGATAAAATAATAAAGTAAGAAATTGATTGATGCATTTAGGGACAAGGAATCAAAGGTGAGGGTAAATGCTAAAATTTATCGATCTAAGTCATGTCACAATGGTTTCCCCCCCTTAAATTGAGGAATCATCTGCCTATACTTTGAACATTTGAGAACAAATTAATGATAAGTACTAGAAAATTTAAGGTACAATGTAGTACTTTATGAAGAATAGCTTAGGTATGAATTTCTACCCATGAAAATCTATAAACCCTCCAGTTTTCAATGTGATCTCTTCTAAGTATTCAGCTTGTAATACCTTTGTGAAGTATTGTAATATGTTTATCGGATTTCTTTAAGGGCCATGTGGTTATGGGAAACAATGCAGTATCTCCTTATCAGCAAGTGATTGAAAAAACCAAAAGCTTGTCTTTCCGGAGTCAGATGCTGGCTATGAATATTGAGAAAAAACTAAACCAGGGTAGCAGGGCTGAGGTAAGCAGAAATATATTGTGTCTTTAAAAAAAAATTGAATGCAAAAGAGAAAATCTACAAGGAGAAATTTGCTCCAATTATCCTCGGTAATTGAAAGACATAACTAGATATTTCAGAAAGGTCAGATGAAGAATTGAAATAAATTTTATCTATCTGATGTAAGCAAAATAAGGAAGATATGTGGAATTAAGAGCCCTGAGTTTAAAAAGCAAAAACTGCACATTGCAAAGGAATGTTTTTGTATCTTTTTTACATCTATTCCTTTTTATGGGATTCATAGTTGCCTTTCTTTTGGAAAAATACAGTATTTTCTGATACACAAAGTCAACCTGCTCTATAGCTGTACTTGTACTTATGCTTGTTTCATTAATTAGGAATGAAAGACACTGTTTTCTAATTTTTATTTTTGCTTTTTTTTAAAGGCACCTAACTGGGCTACTCAAGATTCCAGCTTCTACTGAAATGTTTCTAAAAGCAAAAAAAAAATGTTCATTTGATAAAGATTTCCATTATGTGCTGTTTTGAAAAGGTGATAATTATGTGAACTTTGCAGTACATATTAATCAGAATAAAACTGGCTACTTTTAATTGGTTGGCTATCTTTAATTGGATTTGTGAAAAGGTTTTATTCAGTTCAGCAAAACTAGTGATTTCTTGAAAGCTTAAAAAAAAACCAATTTAAATTTAAAAATTACTTAAATTTCAAGTGTGAAAAACCCTTCGTGATATTTTTTTAAAATATAGCACTGCTAATAGAGTACATTACAAATTTTATCTACTTCAACTTAAAATGGTACCCATATTTTCAGTCAAGAATCGTTTTGCTTCAGAGATAATCTGTTAGAGATTTCACACACACAATCAAGGCTGATGTAAGGCCTAGATGGGACTCTAGCCAGAAATAGGTGGCAAAATTAATTTTTGTTCAGACTACCAATTTTGGTTACTCTTTCTGTAGCTTGGAAGAATTGGTCTTGATAAAGGTTCTGGATTTTATTGGTTGAAATTGAAAGATTTTATCTTCTCGAGAGATAAATTTATTGTGTTTTCTTGCCCCTAGAAACGAACTGTACATATCAGATTACTGAAACTATTGTTAAACTACTACAAGTAGGAAAAGTCTGCATCCTAAACATTTACAATATCTGCTTTCAGATGATTTTATGTAATTAGAGTCATTACAACTTTAAAAGATCAACAGTCGCACAACTAAGCATTGCTTTTAATGTAGAAATGATAAAGTCAGTGAGTGTGGTTAAGTGAATGATTAAATATGGAAAAATAAATGGAGAGTACTTCTGTCAGTAACAGATGTAATAAATGGCAACTTTATTTAGCCGGCTCTTCTCAGACAGTATAGGGCAAGATTAGAGGAGAGATGGAATTCACTGAAAGTTTCCATAGAGAGGAGCCTGGCATCAATTTTAATAATTTAATTTTAATAATTTAACAATTTTAATACTATTTTTCTATCAGAAAATTTCTATAAAGATTTTGTCTATGGCAGTTTGTAATTTAGTGTTATGAGAAAAATAAGGTATCTTTTTAGCTCATTAAAATGTATGTTGTATATTTACAAGTCAGTTTTTTCTGTCAGTGTTGGACTGGATACCTGATCCTTTGGGTGCATTTATAGTTTCAAATTCACTTCAGAATTAGTTGCTTTAGCAAATATAATGTTCTAATGGAAAACGTGCAATTAGCAACCTAAAATATATTACATGGGTGGGTGATCGTGTACACCAACTCAACAGACGTAGTTCTAGGCTGGACAGTGTGGTCTTAGAGATTTGATTCAAACTTCATTCCTTGTGTAGCAAGGTAAACAAGATCTGAGCCTGACTTGATAGCATGTTAAGAAACTGGAAATTACTCAGTCATTTGGAACTGAGCAATAAGACAGCCATTTCTAGATAATTCCAAATTATTCAAGATAATCACCTAAGAAGACTTACAGGATTTCAGCAACGAATAGTAGAAACAAAAGTGGAAGCACAAAATTAACTCTTGAGAAAATTATAAGAACAAGTGTTAAGTTTGCATATCTATTCATAACAAGTTTGAAGATGACCCTGTTTTTAGAAGAAAAAACTGCTAGAGTTTGATTTAAAAAAAAGAATATGTAACTTTGATCAAGGGCACTATTGAATCAGGTAAGTTCCTGTTTTATTCTTTAGCCAGCTTTTTTTTTCTCCTGAGAGCAAACAGCACTGGTAAAATCTGGTTATTCTTTTATAAACAGATGTCCACGTAAAGGGAGAACTTTGCAGTATATTTCTTCTATTGAAAAATTCCTTGCTTCTAAAAATATTTAATTAAAAAAATCTGTTTATTCTTTTTTAATAAAGAATTAATAGCATCTCATATGATATTTCCTCTTTTGATCCACAGCAACATCCAAATTAACCACAGAAAAACACTGTTTTCCCCCCCTTATTTTTATTTTTTTGAAAAATCTTCAGTGGTGTATTAGATCTATATATGGCTCAGGTTGAAAATTGTTTCTTTTTTTCTTTTGTTAGGATACATAAAAAGATTGGCTCAATATAAGATGTTAATTTGAACCTTTTAATTCATGAATAAAAAGCATTATAATTTTTAATGTGCTTTTGAAGTCTACACCTCCCAGTTTATTTCTAAACATGTTGGATGATAAGACAGCTGTTACGACTACTTAATCAATAGAGACACAATCACAAAACAAGTATGCAACAAACACTTCAGAAATAATAACAGCTATGTTTCTGGCAGAAAAAAGGAGAATCCGAATCCCTGTTAGGAAATAAGCTTCTAAGATTTACAAAATAGTTTATTTAAAAAAAAAAGATGGATATTAAAGCTGATGTTGGTAATAATTTTACATTATCTGTATGATAAAAGAGCTAGCAATAAGGCAAATTAACACAGCGAGGCAAGAGCTGAAGAATATAGAGGACAAGAAACAGGCAATTGATCCTTCCTGCTTGTCAATATAAAATTTGGTTAGCTTTTTTTATCACCTGGCTTTAACTATTTGCCTTCAGGAAAGGAAGTAGAAAAAAGTTTCATTTATGGTTAAAAGTTATTTGCCAATATTGACTAAACTATAGAAAAGTTATTTTTAAAAAGCATCCCTGTGTCTTTGCGTGCAACCCATGGGACATTGCATGGTGATTATTCCTGTATTTTCTCAGTACATCTCTGCCCCCATAGGGTTTCATCAGAAAATCTTAAAGAGGTGGGCAACATAAGACCCTGAACTGCACCAATCATTTCTACTGGACTTTCTTCAGTAATAATCATACATCTGGAAGACCATGTTGCTCACCTGCCTGCAAACCCCATTCTAGTGGACCGAGGTCTCAAATTATTTATTGCATTTGTATCCATTGCCATTGCAAAACTCGAGTATTTATAGCATTAAAGCAATTTAAAAAATTAAGTTTGGTAAAAGTAGAAATATGACATAATTACATAACTATAAACGATACTTCTTAATTATTTGCACTATAGTTGAAATGCCAGAGAGAAAATCTTATGTGGTTGCTACCGGTAAGAATTGACAATAAAGTGATGGCATATATCCATAATTAAAACAATATCTACAGGTGTACTAAAAAGGAATTATGCTCAGAATCCTCGACACCAGAAATGCCAAGTGGATCCCCTTCTGGCATTTGTGTTGAGGAATAACGTTTATAGTGAAAAGATTGTAGGCCGTTGATGCAATTTAAAGATACAAATATTTTATCTTTTGTTCATCAATATGTAAACTTCAAATATGATAACAGTAAGAAAAGTTTCATGAAGACAATGCATATTCATTCCTACTTGAAAAACCTGACCATCTGTCTGATATAGTTTTTTATTTACTGAGATTTGTTGAGTAACACGGATTATTTTTCAGTCATACAAATTTTCCTGACTGCATAACAAGATTCTTTGTATTTTTGCACACTGTCCAGATCTATGCTAGAGGACTGGAATAATTATTCTGTAATTATTTATTCTATAAGTCGCCTTGAGTCGTCATGGGCGAATAGGCAGCAATATAAATTCAATAAATAAATAAATAATAGATCTCCAGTGGAAGAAAGTAATAGTCCTTTGTGTGAATATTTTGCCCTTTTTATTTTTTATTTTATTTTGTTTTGTGTAGGTTATTCATGTTGAAAAATGTTCAATAAAAACTATTATTTTTAAATTACAATTTTGCTTTATTTTGAATTTAGTTCCATGACTTAAAAAAAATTGAAAGTATTGCATTGCTTTAGACTGGCGGAAGAGATCAAAATCAATGCATATCTATTTATAATTTAGAATGCTAGCAAAATGTTACTTTGAAATGGATGTTCCTATAAACAGTACATTAACACTGGATGAGTTTAAGTATTGTAAATCATAAGTTGCATACACTACAAATGGCTGGCTTAATATAATATACTGAACCATAAATTATAAACCACAGAGCACAGCATGTTAAGCCTAAAATTATGATAGTTACTGCATTTCTAAATTAATATAGTTATGTCTGCAAAACTGAATGCATGAAAGAAATTATTTCAAAAGGCAGATCTGATTTTAACTCAGATTTTGACACATATGTGCTAAATAAGTGTCTGAATATGGCCAAATGTGGTTTATTCAATTCATGAATCATGATTAAGTTATGGTTTGATATTTCATGTCTGCTGAAAAGGAAACTGGTAATTTTAAATCTGCTTTAATGAAGAACTAGACTGTCGTTTAATAAACTGTCAGTGAGAGGGGCAATTGATGAGAATATAGTTTCCTCTTTGTAGTTCCTTGATTAGAGTTTTCTTTGTGACAAGGATAAACCACATTTTTTGTGGACAGAACATAACAAAGAATAAGTGAAAGAATGACTGGAGGACAAAGAAACTTACATTGCACTAAGAACCAACCGAATTACAGAAACTAAGATAAAGGTAAAGGTTTCCCCGCACATGCATGCTAGTCATTTCCGGCTCTAGGGGGCGGTGCTCATCTCCGTTTCTAAGACGAAGAGCCAGCGCTGTCTGAAGACGTCTCCGTGGTCATGTGGCCGGCATGACTAAATGCCAAAGATGCACGGAACGCTGTTACTTTCCCACCAAAGTGGTCCCTATTTTTCTACTTGCATTTTTACATGCTTTCGAACTGCTAGGTTGGCAGAAGCTGGGGCAAGTAATGGGAGCTCACTCAGTTAAGCGGCGCTAGGGATTCGAACCGTTGAACTGCCGACCTTTCTGATCAACAAGCTCAACGTCTTAGCCACTGAGCCACCACAGACAGATTTTAAAAAAAATCCTCAATCACCCAATCAAGAAAGGTCAAATTACAAGAAAAAAAGGACAGTGGTAAATTAAAAGCAGTGGGTCCATTCTCCCCATTTCTATGGAAGCCTAAAAATATACAGCTCATCCAATTGTATCATATCCAGAGACCACAACTTAAAATATAGCTAGCGATCTACTTTCAGCATTTCATAGAAGAAAGCAAATATTCTATCAATTCTTCACTACAATGATCCCCCACTTGCTTTATCAACAGTGAAAGGTGGATGACTGAAGAGGAAGAGCTAAAAAGCAGCTACTCTAGAGTTGCATTAGCCGTCTGACAAAGTCCTTCATGACACCAGTTTCTCCAGTAGTTCCTTAGTCATTCATCTTAAGGGCTTCATAGAATCTAAGCAAAGACTTCCAATCAACTGTTATCACAGTGTGTAGCTTATCTGCTAATTCGGCTCAAGAGTACAGATTTGCACTACAAGGAATTTATGTGCCAGTTTGGAACTGAAATGTAATGCAGGCTACCAAAATCGTTGCCTGCAGGTTTCTTAATTTTCCTGAAAATAAGAAAAGAGAAAGACATTAAAACTGCCTTCTTAAGCTAGCTATCAAAGATACATATCATGAAAAATTATACTAAGTGAGAAAAAGTGAGTATACTAAGTGAGAAAAATACTTGCAGGGTGTTTGAAACAAACATGAACTACAGAAATGTTAAAATTAAATTAAAAATTAAAAAAGCATTCACCAAGAGAAGCGTTGCCATGCATTCAGCGAAGCAACCTTGAAATTCCAGGGCTGCAGAAAACAGCCAAACAAGGGGGTATCATGCATATTCAATCAAACACAGGGCTGCCTATTTCAATTTATACTGACTGGTAGAAATCTTTCATGTCTTGATTGTAAAGCAAATCTGAAAATCATTTAAACCAGAAATGCCAAGGCTGTAACCACAGAATTTATACATGTAAAACAACCTGAAAACTGAACACTGCCTACAGTGTTCATTAAGCTCTATCTGTACAATTTCACACTGACCTCAAAATAATGCTAATCTAATGGTCTACATGTCAGACTAAAAGGATTCTTCTTGCATAGTAGGTTCTAAATGTTTGTAATTTATGTTTGACCAAACGTATGGTTGAACAAACCATGACTTAAAATATCTAGGCTTAATACTGTGAAAACATCCATGAATCTAAATGCACAAGGACCTTCCTTGCTTTCCAAATCAAGTCAATTGTAGTATGCTAGGTAGTGGTGGGATTCAAAAATTTTTTTACTACCGGTTCTTTGGGCATGACTTGGTGGGCATGGCTTGGTGGACATGGCAGGGGAAGGATATTGTAAAATCTTCATTCCCTCCCCACTCCAGGGGAAGGTTACTGCAAAATCCCCATTTCCTCCCGATCAGCTGGGACTCGGGAGGTAGAGAATAGATGGGGCGGGCAGTCAGAGGTGGTATTTGCCAGTTCTCTGAACTACTCAAAATTTCCGCTAACAGTTCTCCAGAACTGGTCAGAACCTGCTGAAACCCACCTCTGATGCTAGGATTAGGAAGCTTTTCCTATTGTGGATGTTATTTCCACAAGGGAATAATATATTAAGGAGGCCAAACATCAGTTTTGAGAAAGCAAAGCTCTCCAAATAAGTATTTTTCAATCTTGCAACTTTTAAAATGTGTGGACTTCAACTGGTTGGGGAATTCTGGAGCTGAGGTCAAGATTTTTTAAAGCTGCTAAGATTGAAAAATGCTGTTCTAGACAATTCCTACATCCTCTATTATTGAGTGTTTAAGGCTGTCGTGAATTTTAGTTCATCTAATGGGAGGGTCAGGATTCTCCATTAGATTCTTTCTTACTCATTCTTTGTTCTGGAAAGGATTGGATTACGGTACTTTAAAATTCAGCCCTAAGTATTACAGGAACCTTCCCTAACGTGGGGATCCTTTAGCTTGGGTGTCAAACTCAAGGCCTCTGGGCTGAATCCTGCCCATGGGGCCAGCCTGGAAACAGCAAAAGACCACCTGCGATGCCTCTGCTAGCGAAAACTGACCTCGGGTTGGGGTGGGGTGCATGTCTCTCCCCCCACACCTCATTTTCAGCCCCAACAGCTTCCTGCAGCCAACTGCAAGCAAAAATGGGGCATGGGGGGGATGCATGTGCGCCACCCCGGCTTCATCAAAACAAACTAAAAAAACAAAAGAAATGTTTCCCCTTTTACATTTGAGCTACAAGAATGGACAGAAGAGGAGAAAGGGAAAGAGGAAAGACAAAATGAAAGAAAGATGGGAAGAGAGCAAGGAAGGAAAAATAAGGAAAGAGGGGAAGAAGAAACAATGAAAAGGGAATGAAAAAGGAAGGAAGATTATAATGAGAATGAGGGAGGGTCTCAGGGAAGTCCTACATTACACTTGGCCACCACAGGCCCCCGACACGAGTCCTGTGTTACACCTACCATGGCCACGCCCCACCTGGCCACACTCACCTTTCCCCCCCCGCCCTCCGAGATCAAAAACAACCCTGATGCGGCCTCAATGAAATTTGAGTTTGGCACCTCTGCTCTAGCTTATGGACAAAATATTCCTAGCAATGGCTAGGATGATAGGATGAAGCTTGGGAACTGAAATCCACACAGGCTGATGCATCTAAATTAAATGCAGATAATAATGGAGAAATGGCACTGACAGGACTAAGGGCACACTTGAAAGGGATGAATGCAGCCTGTGATCATTTTCTTTCTATCTTTAAATTCATACACTGAAGATGAACACATAATAACAAAAACAAAACAAACAATACGTTTGCAAATCATGTGCTACATTTAGAGGAATTACAACAGCCGTTGAGTTGGTATTTTATATTTGAAATAAATCAATACCTCATTCAAATGTCAGTAAAATCCATTGTATGATTTTGACTTGTACGTGTCATTTAGGACTTTGCGTTACAGATTTTTGTTCATTGGTTGGTTGGTTGATTCTTGCTATGTTTAGACGATTGATTCTTAAACATGCCAGTTAGCGCCAGCTCAAGGAATCTGGCACTACTAGCCCACACTGTCTGGAGCTGCCACTTCTGGTGATGTGAAGATTTGCATCTTTAAGAATGATTCAAAGAGGGTGCCCCCTAAGTTTTGTTGCCCCAAAACTGTTTGGCCTTGAGCTAAATGTAGCTCTGACAGAGGTGGGTTCCTGCTTGTTTGGACTGGTTCGCTATAACCGGTAGCGGGAATTTCCCCCCGCTCGCCAAACCGGCAGTGACGGCCATCTGGACACCTCCCCGAACCAGTCCTCCGGCTTGAAATCTGTCCACAGGAGCGAAATTGAATAGGAAATAACCTTCTGTGCATGTGCAAAGCCTCCTGCGCATGCTCAGATGATTTTAACCCGGGAGTGATGGGGGTGCACTTCTGGTGCGACCCTGAACCAGTAGGGAAGGTAAGTAGGACCCACCCCCTGCTCTGACTGTAGAGATCATGATCATTCCTCAATTCAAACAGGTTAGATCTCCATAAAACATGATGCTGCTAGCTATCACACAGGATCTTTTCAGTCCAAAAGAGACTGAATATTTCAAGTGGCATATGATTAGTATTAGATAGGAATCCGTCAGTGGTACTTTTTTTAACCTGGTTGCATTGTAATAGTTCTTAGTAATAGCGGTAGTTCTTCTGTAATAGAATAATACTTCATATATTGTGACTAGCCATGTCTTACTGAATAAAATACAATTGGATGTGGTCATGCAACACTGAGCCATAAACCATGGTTTAACTTACCACATTTTAGACATTTGCAAACTGCAACAATTGGAGCAGCTAAGCATGCTGAAACAGAAGAAAGCAAATCAGGGAATAGAAAACAAAATATGGCTAAGAGTGAAGTGTGAATCATATTAAACCATAATATGGATTGCTGGTTTTGGTCTGGCATGTGTGAATCCAGTCAAACATAATTAATTCTAAAAACTATGATTTTAGTAATCTACCCTGAGATTTCTGAATAGACTATGAAAAAAAAAAAGATTGTTGACGGTATGGAATCTGAATTATTCCCTACCCCCACAATGAAATATTCTAAATTATTATTAGACCCTTAAAATGTGAAAGAAAGGAAGAAAGAAGGAAAGAAAGAAAAAAGAAAGAAAGAAAGATTCTTCTATAACTACATTGACAGGCCATCCAATAATTCTAAATACTTTGTCAAAACATTATGTCCTATCAAAGAACTTATAAAAGTACAGTTCACTGTCAAAAACTCATTTGAGAGTTATCACTTGGCAGAAATGTGCATTTCATTTTCCCAGGAACTATTATAACCACCGCATTTCAAAGCAAGCTCACTTTGGCATGGACAACTTCAACACTTTAAAATACCTTAGGTAGGTGGTCAGTTTGAATCTTCTTGTCAGGACAATGTTGAAATTTATATTCAGGCATGAATTTATGACATAGAACTATGTGCATAGAAAACAGCTTATCATATGCACTGACGTTATGCATAACAGGGGAGGAAAACCAAGCTGTGTGGCCCACACTTCCTTTCTCTCTTTTACCTGAAAGTGTGGACAAGCATAATATTTACTGAGCCAAGCATAGGGCCTGATTTTCATAATCAATTTGGTTTATACTTTGTTCTAAGGGGTGATTTAAATAATATGCTATGATAAATATAATAATATAATATAGGAACCGTGGTGATTAGAGTGCAGTACTGCAGGTTACTTCTGCTGACTGACTGACTTCTGCTGACTGCTGCAATTTGGCAGTTCAAATCTCACCAGGCTCAAGGTTGACTCAGCCTTCCCGCCCCGCCCCGCCCCACCCCCCAAAAACCAGAAAAGTTTCTAAGGAATATCATTAG